>CACVCL010034685.1:0-24510 GCA_902729485.2 Mus minutoides
GAAGAAGAAAAGAAGAAGAAGAAGAAGAAGAAGAACAACAACAACAACAACAACAACTGCTGCTGGGAGAGGTGGAAACAGGCGAGTACTTATTTCTTTCCCTCCTGCACCTTTATTACTCTTTGGCTTCCACATTCCTGATCAAGGATTCTCTAGTGTAGTTGGATGTACATGCAACCACATCTAGCTTGTTCCAGTAACTTTTTCTAAGTTTAAGCTATAAGATACACTTAAAAAGTAAAACTAAAGAAAACATATTATTACTCTTTTATAGCCAATACTCTACGTACTCTTTTATGGCATTAATTAGGAATTTCTAAAGATTTTTCATTTATTATTTTATTATGCTACATGACTCAGAGGAGCATGTCACAACACACCTATGGAAATCAGAAGAAAATCTTGTGAAGTTGGTGCTTTCTTTCCAGGTTCATGTACAACTCTTGGGATAAAACTCAGGTAACTAAGCTTACAAAGCAAGTGCTGTTACACACCGAGTCTTCTTGCCACCTTTGGCATGCATTTGTTTATTTGTGTTTGTTTGTTTGTTTAAAGGCACAGACTTACTATACAACTTTAGCTGACTAATAATTTTCCAAGATCATCTAGCTCAGCTCTTAAGTACCTGGGCTACCACACCCAACTAAACATAATATTATTAAAGAATTAGCTCAATGGATAGGAGCTTGCTACACAAACATGAGGACCCAGGTTTGTGTTCAAGCACACAGATAAAAAGCCAAGCACAGACCAGGAGGTGGTAGTGCATGCCTTTAAGCCTAGCACTTGGGAGGCTGAGACAGGCAGATCTCTGTGAGTTTGAGACCTGAAGTTCTGGGACATCTAAGGCTACACAAAGAAACCCTGTCTTGAAAAACCAGACCCTCTCCAATAAACAAACAAACAAAAAAAGCTAAGCATTGTAGCATGCACTTATAATCCCAGCCCTGGAAGGTAGAGAGACTAGAAGGTCTGGGGGCTTACCTAGCAATTTTAGCTCAACCAGGTTCAGAAGAAAACTTTGTCTCAAAAATTAATGTGGGGGGGCTGGTGAGATGGCTCAGCGGGTAAGAGCACCCGACTGCTCTTCCGAAGGTGATAAGTTCAAATCCCAGCATCCACATGGTGGCTCACAACCATCCATAACGAGATCTGGCGCCCTCTTCTGGAGTGTCTGAAGACAGCTACAGTGTACTTACATATAATAAATAAAATAAATCTTTAAAAAAAAAATTAATGTGGGAACTGGAGAGATGGCTCAGCGGTTAAGAGCACCGACTGCTCTTCCACAGGTCCTGAGTTCAATTCCCAGCAACCACATGGTGGCTCACAACCATCTGTAATGTGGGATCTGATGCCCTCTTCTGGTCTGTCTGAAGATGGTGACAGTGTACTCATATACATTAAATAAATAAATCTTTTTTTTTTTAATTACACCTTTTGTTATCTTCGGTGGGTTGTATATTGGAGAAGGGGATGTACATGAATATTGACGGGGAAAGGGGTGATGTGTGTATCGATTAAAATTTAATTCAGTCCGTTTCACCCTCCGTATTCGGATATTAGGGCTTTAAACCTCAGTTATTTTCTCCTATTCCCCAAGTTCAAATAGATTCGGTGTTAGAAAATTTAAGGCCACAGGGCGTGGTGGCGCACGCCTTTAATCCCAGCACTCGGGAGGCAGAGGGGGGCGGATTTCTGAGTTCGAGGCCAGCCTGGTCTACAAAGTGAGTTCCAGGACAGCCAGGGCTATACAGAGAAACCCTGTCTCGAAAAACCAAAAAAAAAAAAAAGAAAGAAAGAAAATTTAAGGCCAATCTAGGTCACCTGAGGGGGAAAAATTTTTTTCTTTTAAAACTATTATACCAACTGATTCTGTCTTTTGACAGTCTTCATTGCAAAGCCAAAGGCCTTGAACCTCTAGTCTTAGACAGGACTCTCCCATGGGTGCTATGCTCACTTTCCTGCTAGAGGCATTTGCTGATGTTGGCACCCCTTCTTTCCAGATTTAAAAACTCCTCTCTAATTCAGCCATGGTGGTATAGGTTTGTAATTACAGCTACTCAGAAAGCTAAGGCATGAGGATCATATTTTGTAGACCAACCTGAGCAACTTAAAGAGAAAGCCTTGCCGCAAAAAATGTTGAAGTAAAATAATCAGGATGTGCAGTAAGGGGCGGAGCTTTAGCCCATAGGTAGAGGGCTTGCCTATAACACACAAGGCTCACACAAACAAAAACCTCTCCAGTAAAGAGTAAAAGTACTCACAATCAGCTATTAGATAGAACTCAGGACTCACAAGGAAGGAGCTAGAGAAAGTACCCAAGGAGCTGAAGGGGTCTTCAATCCTATAGGTGGAAGAATAACATGAACTAACATGAACTAACTAGTATCCCCTGAGCTCATGTCTCTATCTGCATATATAGAAGAGGATGGCCTAGTTGGCCATCATTGGGAAGAGAGGTGCCTTGGTCATGCAGACTTTATATGCCCCAGTACAGGGGAACGCCAGGGCCAAGATGTGGGAGTGGGTGGGTAGGGGAGCAGGGCGGGGGATGGAGGAGGGTACAGGGGACTTTTGGGATAACATCTAAAATGTAAATGAAGAAAATATCTAATAAAAATTGGAAAAAAAAAAACTAAAGGAGATTAAAGACATCCAGTACCACATCTGGCTAGTTTCACATTTAAATACTAAAAAAAAAAAAAAAAATGCTTGATGTACTTAAAGTAAATAAATTAAAATTTATAAAATTAAAAAAGAGAGTAAAATTATAAAGAGCTCCCAAAAAATAATAATAATAATAATTTTACAACAAAAACCTTATAAATTGTCATAAGAGAAAATTCATATGAGATATTATGAGACCAAAGACTATAACATAAAAGAAGCAGCATTTGAAGAACAGGAAGCTCCCTACCATTCAGAAAGAGTAAAGTCCACTGCTCACTGCACACAGGACAGAACCTGCCGGCAGCTTCCAGTGCTATCCATTGCTGGTGAGTGAGTGAGTGAGTGAGTGAGTGAGTGAGTGAGTGAGTGAACCACACAACTGAAGGATACCTGGGAAGCCATCTCATACAAGAAAGAGAGAGATCTCAAGCTAAGCTGTGGGGTAAGAGCTTCAGCAGCACGGTTTTTGGGTTTGTTTGTTTGTTTGTTTGTTTGTTTTTGTTTTTTTGAGACAGAGTTTCTCTGTATAGCTCTGGCTGTCCTGGAACTCACTCTGTAGACCAGGCTGGCCTCGAACTCAGAAATCCACCTGCCTCTGTCTCCTGAGTGATGGGATTAAAGGCGTGCAACACCACGCCCGGCTGTTTGTTTGTTTTGAGACAAGGTTTTGTTATCTAGCCTTGGCTGTCCTAGAATTAGTTCTGTAGACCATGCAGGCCTCAAATTCATAGAGATCTGCTTGCCTCGGCCTCATGAGTGCTGGGATTAAAGGTGTGTTCCACCACCACCTAGCCAATAGCCAATTTCGGGTATGTCTGAGTACACTATTCTAGTTAGTGAATGTATAAATGACAATGGTCCCCTGGCCTAGGATCCCATTTGGTTTAAGTTAAACAAACCCCCACTCCCTCCTGTAATAATGTACCTGGGTATCTAGCTCCTATATTTGTCTGTGCAATGCACACATGTCCCTCTTCAATGCACCTGGCAATCTCAGAACCCCCTTGAACCTCCACATGCATGGGAATACACACACACACACACACACACACACACACACACATAAAAGTATAGATTTCTTCATTCCTAGAAACAATCAGATAGTTTTCTTGATTATAAAAGGGATTTTACTTTTATAAGTGTATGTGTGTGTGTGTGTGTGTGTGTGTGTGTGTGTGTACATGTGAGTGCAGGTACCTGTGGAGTCCAGAAGAGGACACTGGATCCCCTTGTTACTGGAGTTACAGGCAGTTTTGAGCCTCCTGCTGAAGATGCTCTGCACTGAACTCAGGCCCCGAACTCTGTAAGAGCAGTATATGCTTTTTATCACTGAGCCATTTTTCCAACCCAAATTTAAGTAGCCTCCATTCAAGTACATTTCCAATATTACAAGTACAAAAAACAGAAGGTCTGATACAGCTCTAAGTGGGTCATGGAGTACATAAACACTAAGGCCAGCTGTATGTATACTCCAAGTGAACTTTCAGGGAGAATTTACCATCTGATACCTATTCATATTAAAATAGATGTATCATGGGAAGGGATTTGCAGTAGGAAAATTAAGCACATGACATAATCCATCAAACAAGCCACCCTCGTTATACCCCTAATAACCACATTCTTCTATCTCTTTTTTTTTCAAAGATTTATTTATTTATTATACATAAGTACACTGTAGATATCTTCAGACACCCCAGAAGAGGGTATCAGATCTCATTACAGATAGTAATGAGCCATCATGTGGTTGCTGGGATTTGAACTCAGGACCTTCAGAAGAACAGTCAGTGTTCTTAACCACTGAGCCATCTCTCCAGCCCTTTTCCATCTCTTAACTCCATAAAAGAAAGTCACAACAATAATCAGAGCTAGCCAGGCAATGGTGGCACAAGCCTTTAATCTTAGGAGGCAGAAGCAAAAAAATCTCTGTGAATTCAAGGCCAGCCTGGTCTATAGACGAGTTCCAGAACAGCCAAAGATGCACTTAAAAACTGTCTATGAAAAAAAGAAAAACAAAAAACAAAAAGAAAAACAAAAATCAATAATAGGTACCATAGTACCATAGTGACTTGATAAAACATGTTCCCCATAGGTTCATTTATTTGAATGTCTACTCACCAGGGAGTGGAATTGTTTGTAAGGACTCCGGGATTAGGTGTGGCCTTGCACATCAGGACTTAGCTCTGGCTCTGGTACTAGCCTCCCCTACATGATAATGGACCAAGCCTCTGACACTGTAAGCAAGCTGCCAATTAAATACTTTCTTTTATAAGAGTTGCCTTGGAGCCGGGCAGTGGTGGCGCATACCTTTAGTTCCAGTACTTGGAAGGCAGAGGCAGGTGGATTTCTGAGTTTGAGGCCAGCCTGGTCTACAGAGTGAGTTCCAGGAAAGCCAGGGCTATACAGAGAAACCCTGTCTCGAAAAACAAAACAACAAAAACAAAACAAAACCAAAAAGCAGCCTTGGTCTCTTACAGCAGTAAAGCAAACAGTGACTAAGAGCAGTACTTTCCCTCCCGGGCTCGCTCGGCTTCTCTCTTGCATTGCACCCCTATCTCTTCTATTACCTTGCTCTGAATAGTCTCCTTACCAGGAAGTTCAAGTATTTAGGTCAGAGGTCAAGAACCTGGAAGCTCCCAACCCTAACCATGTGGTGGAAGGAGAGAACAGGAATGAACACACACACACACACACACACACACACACACACACTCTACCACCACCATAAAGAAGTGCAATACTTTAGAAGTTTAAGAAAATAAACCAGAGTATGCGGTCGTTTTCTGTTGTACAATAAATTCTAGTTTGAGGACAGCCTAGACTACTTGAACCCTCTCTCAAAAGGAAAAAGAAAATGAAAAGGTAAAGGGGAGGGAGTGCACAGAGAGAAGGCTCAGGAGTTAAAAGGCTCTTGCTGAGACCAAAATTTATTCCCAGGCATTCCATATCAGGCAACTCTCTACTGCCTGTTAACTCAAGCTCCAGGGGGACCTGACCTTTGACCTCTTGTCATCTGCACTTACATGCACATACCCACATACAAACATACACACATAATTTAAAATATTTTTTTTTAAATAGGGCTGGAGGGGCTGGAGAGATGGCATAGTAGTTAAGAGCACTGGCTGCTCTTCCAGAGGATCTAGGTTTCATTCCCAGCACTTTCATAGTGGCTCACAACCAACTATACCTCCAGTCCCAGGGATCTGATGTCCTCTGTGGCCTCCATGGATACACAGTACACAAACATACATTCCAGCAAACACTGACATAAGATAAAAATAAAATCTTATAGCATGAAATCGGGCTGGAGAGATGGCTCGGGGTTAAAAGCCTGCACTGCTCTTCAGACGTGCTGAGTTGGAGTCTCAGTGCGCACAGCAGGTGGCTCCCAACCATCTGAAAACCATCTGAAACTCCAGTTCCAGAAAAATCCAAATGCTCTGGTCTCTGCAGGTACCTGCACTTATGTGCACATTCCTACAACCTCACACAGACACACAGAGACAGATACAGTGTAAAATAATAAAAATAAACAAAATATAAATGAAGAAAGGGGTGTGTTCACCCCTGTTCTTTGGGTTGGTTTTGTTTTTCTGTTTGTTTGTTTTTTTTTTCAAGACAGGGTTTTTCTGTATAACCCTGGCTGTCCTGGAACTCACTTTGTAGACCAGGCTGGCCTCGAACTCAGAAATCCACCTGCCTCTGCCTCCCGAGTGCTGGGATTAAAGGCGTGCGCCACCACCGCCCGGCGTTCTTTGTTTTTTGTTTTTTTTGTTGTTGTTGTGGTTGGTTTTGTTTTTGTTTTTTTGGTTTTTTGGTTTTTTTTTTCCCGAGACAGGGTTTCTCTGTGTAGCCCTGGCTGTCCTGGAACTCACTTTGTAGCATCCCTAGTGCTGTAATTACAAATATATATGAGTGACCATACCCTTCCGAGAATATAGATTTTCTTGACTCAGATTCCAAAATTAGCACATGATGCTATAGAGGTAGGTTTGCCTCAAATTCAAGGCAATCCTCTTGCCTCGGCCTATACAATGCTAGCACAAACTCACAGTCAACTTTTCTCAAATGTCTGAGTGCTGCTAGGAAGTAGCTTTTCCATTGAGTGAAGTGGTAATCAGTCTATTTTCTGTTTCAAGTTAATGAATGTGAACAGAAATCATTTTTAATAAGTTATTTTATTTTATATTACAAGGGATTTGCCTGCATATATGCATATGCATCACGTGTATGAAGTGGTTTTGGAGGCCAGAAGGAGTTGGATCACCTTGAACTGGAAGCTACACATATTTGTAAGACTCCATGTGGGTTCTAGAAACTGAACCTAGGTCCTCTGGAAGAGCAGTATGAGCTACTACTGAGCCTTCTCACCAGCCTGGAATATATTTTTTTAAAGCTGAGGCAGGGTCTCATTTTGCCAGACTGTTTTTGAACATGAAATATACCTTAGGGAGGCCTTGAATTCCTCTTATCCTCCTGTGTTGACTTTAAGTGCTATAATTACAAACATGCACCACCAGAAGGCCACTTTTTAAAAAATCGTATATAGTAAGTAAAACAGAGTAATGGATCATGCTAGGGCCAGAGCCAACCCTTAGGGAACTTACTCGAATAAATGCTAAACCTGTTAAGTAAAGACTTATACTTGGCCTAAACAGAAGCAGAAACTAAGTGTACTGGCTAGTTTTGTGTCAACTTGACACAGGCTGGAGTCATCACAGAGAAAGGGGCTTCATTAGGGAAATGCCTCCAGGAGATCCAGCTGTAAGGCATTTTCTCAATTAGTGCTCAAGGGGGAAGATCCCCTTGTGGGTGGTGCCATCTCTGGGCTGGCAGTCTTGGTTCTATAAGAGAGCAGACTGAGCAAGCCAGGGGAAGCAAGCCAGTAAGTAACATCCCTCCATGGCCTCTGCATCAGCTCCTGCTTTCTTACCTGCTTGAGTTCCAGTCCTGACTTCCTTTGGTGATGAACAGCAATGTAGAAGTGTAAGATGAATAAACCCTTTCCTCCCCAACCGCTTGGGAAAGTCATCTCTAGGGTTGGAGTTAAGATCACTGGCTGCTTTTACAGGGTTAGGTTCCCAGCATCCACATGGTGGCTCCATCCATAACTCCAGTTTCAGGGAATCTGAAGCCTTCTTTTGAACTCTATGGGAACCAGGCATGCAAGTGATACACAAACATACGTGCATCCAAAAACATTCATACACATAAGATAAGTTAAAAATAATCTCTCAGCCAGGTGGTGGTGGCACACACCTTTAATCCCAGCACTTGGGAGGCAGAGGCAGGTGGATTTCTGAGTTCGAGGCCAGCCTGGTCTACAGAGTGAGTTCCAGGACAGCCAGAGCTACACAGAGAAACCCTGTCTCAAAAAACCAAATAAATAAATAAATAAATAAATAAATAAATAAATAATCTCTCATCTACTATTTTTTTTTAAAGATTTATTTTATTTTATTATATGTAAGTACACTGTAGCTGTCCTCAGACACTCCAGAAGAGGGAGCCAGATCTCGTTACGGATTGTTGTGAGCCACCATGTGGTTGCTGGGATTTGAACTTACCACCTTCGGAAGAGCAGTCGGGTGCTCCTACCCGCTGAGCCATCTCACCAGCCCCCTCTCATCTACTATTTAGTTCACAGTCTCTCATAGTCCAGACCAAACTATCACATCCCAGAATAAACAAATAATGTGCCCCATAGGTCATGGAACTTCTCAGCTTCTGCATCCTATTCCTGTCCCCAATCTCCATGCTTAAGAACCTAATGCTTGGGCTAGAGAGATGGCTCAGGGGTTAAGAGCACTCTTCCAAAGGTCCTGAGTTCAAATCCCAGCAACCACATGGTAGCTTGCAACCACCCATAATGAGATCTGACAGCCTTTTCTGGTGTGTCTGAAGATAGCTACAGTGTACTTAGATATAATAAATAAATAAATCTTTAAACAAAAAACAACAATAACAAAAAAAAATCAAACAAACAAACAAACAAAAAACCCTATGAATGTGAACAGATGATACTCACACCTTTACTCCCAGCACTTGAGGAGCAGAAGCAGGCAGGCAGGCCAGCCTGGTCTACAAGATAAACTCCAGGCTAGCCTGGTATGCAAAGCAAGTTCCAGATAGGACTACATAGAGAAACCCTGTTTCCAATGAATGAATGAATGGATGAATAAATAAACAAACAAACAAACAAAATAAAATAACAAAAAGATGCTATCTCAATTAGGAGGCGGGGAAAGGGTCTAATGCTCAGCAGAGCCTCTTTAGGGGCTGAAGCATGGGTGGGAGTCCAAAGCTCCAGAGCATTTGGGTGTAGCAGCTCTCCCCTGTCATCCCAACACCCCTGAGGCAAGGTGAAGCAAGAGGAGTGTCAGGATCCTTGGGCTACAGTGTAACCTAATCCCCAGAGACAAGAAAAAAGAAGAAAAAATAAAAACAGAAAAAAGAATTGGAGGCAAGTCTTTTTCTTTTTTAAGATTTTATTTATTTTATATATGTGAGTACACTGTCGCCTGTCTTCAGGACACACCAGAATTGGATATCAGAACCCATTACAGGTGGTTGTGAGCCACCATGTGGTTGCTAGGAATTGAACTCAGAACCTCTAGAAGAGCAGGGGATGCTCTTAACCACTGAGCCATCTCTCTGGCCCTAAATAGAACAAACCCAACACTAACCTTTAGTTTCTATCTTGGTGCTGGGGATAGATGGCATATGACAGGACCCGCTCAAGCACTCCAGCCAAATCTCCAACCCATGAGTTGGCTTATGAGAATTCTTTCTAAAAGCAAGGAGCAGACACAGCTGATTCCAGGTCCCTAGCCCAGAAAAGTGCAAGCCTAGTAAAGTGTGACAGGAGCTTCTTCCCAAATTCCAAAGAAGCAGGAACAAAAACTAGCAATTACTCCAGTAGTTAGGAAATAACTACAGGAGTTGGTTCTATTTTGTTTTTTAAGAGTCTCACTAGGAAGCCCAAGTTATCCTCAAAGCCAGCCCTTTCTTCTCATGCAAACAAATGCCCTGCCATTCTGAAGTTCCTCCCAGTCTTTCTGATGAACTGTTAAATGAAGGTATGCAGAGAGAAAATGTTCTAGTAATTATTCAAGAAAAATAAAATATGCTATCATCTGAAATGTTAAAGCAAAATGAAAATAGAAAATGTAAAATAACTGATAAAGATCAGAGTTAGGGCTCAGTTCCAGAGTATTGAGACTGTAATGAGGCATCCTCTCTGATATACAATGAGGCAGGCCTATATCTTTTCCAAGAAGATAAAGCCATAGTTAGAAAAGTTTATTCCCATATGCTAATCCTGTCAGGTGTGGAAGCTCACACCTGTAACTGAAGCTCTAGGGTCTGTAAATAATAAGTCACATTCTAGGAAAAAAAAAAAAACCTGTGGGTGCTTAATATTTACAAAACTCTTAATTCCAAAACTCAGGCTCCAAAATTTTAAGGGTAAAATTCATATTTCACTCTTATTTCCAAATATACTTAAACCCAAATAACATCTCACCTAATTGCTGATTACATACTTAGTAACTGCAGTAATAGGCTGAGAATTCTTCACCTTTCCTTCCATTTCTTTCCTGTGCTCTACACAGGCGATGTCTCGGGAAAGCCTCAATTTAACATCATGAATCATTTGGTCCTTGACGTCTGGTTCCTTCCAGGGGGACAGATGACATTTAGCACAGGACATGGAAGACTGTGGGAAAGGAAAGTTCTTAGCTACAAGAAAGGACAAACCCCTGCCCTTGGGAAAAGGGCCAAAAATCTTTGAAGTCCTCATTACAGCAGTTAAATATTTAACTTTAGCCAGGAGGTTCTGATACATGCCTTTAATCCCAGCTCTAGAGAGGCAGAGGCAAATGGATCTCTGTGAGTTCGAGGCCAACCTGGTCTACAAAACAAGTTACAGGACAGCTGCTAGGGCTACACAGAGAAACCCTGGGTCAAAATAACAACAACAACAACAACAACAACAACAACAACAGATATTTAAAAGAGTCTATTATGAAAAAAACCCCAAAGTATAAAATTAGAATTGATTTTTGAAAGCTATACTATACTGTGGGAACAAGGACAGCAGAGGGGTAAAATGTCGCTGCTAGAGTTTCCCAGTATCATGGCAGATCCACAAGGATTAGCCACCAGAGGAACTGGATTTTAATAAGGCTTACAAGATTAGATTTTAGTTGTTGCGCCCAGAGATTGAGTTACCGTTGTTTCTGAACTAAGTTTGTGTTGTGTTTTCCTTCACACAGCTCGTCTGGGTTCAAGAGAGAAAGGTACAGGCAGCAAAGTGTGGGTTTGCCAGATGTATACCACAAAGGCCGTGGGGGATGTGAAGCACGGGGCTGGCATGGCAATGACCTGCCAATGGGTACCTAGAGAGCTAGATGGAGCTGTTTCGGGAGCTCCAGGCCAAAGAGTATCCACGAGGTAAAACAGGTCGGCCATTGCCCACCAAAGAATGGCCAGCCAGGCCACCAAGGCTGAGAGTTGCCAGTGTGGGAAGTGCCAGTTCTTTTTCTTTTGTTTTAATATTTTCCACAACAACACTATAAAGATTCAAAGTACTAATTTTCTCACATTCATAAAAGCCCACACAAGGGCTAGCAGTTGTTACTCAGAGTAGAGAAACTACCCAGAATACACAAATCCACAGCAACACACACACACACACACACACACACACACACACACACACACACACTCACACACCAGAACACTAAAAGGCTGGAGAGATGTTTCAACAGTTAAAAGTGGGTGCTGGTCTTCCAGAGAACCAGTTCACAACTGCCTGTAACTCCAGCTCCAGGGGTTACAAAACCCTCTTCTGGATATTTCGGACACTCCATTCATATGCACAAACCCACCCTTGCATACACATATATGCATGTAATTAAAATAGACAGACACATACACACACACACACACACACACACACACACACACACATATATTATCAACCAGGAGTGATCTTTGAATTGAAGGCCAGCCTGGGCTACAAAGCAAGTTCCAGACTAGCCAAGGTCACAAGGTCTCCCTGTCTCAAAAAAGTAAACTAATTAAATATTAATAAAATAAAAAAAAACACTAAATATATAGATCCCAGGGTGGATTGAAACAGTTGTTCCTCCTTAGGATTGGGTTAAGTAACTAAATCCCTAAAAGTTCAATATCCAAAGGAATATAATAGTGGCTAGCTTGATTGGCTGTTTATAGTCACACTAAGTGCTCCAATGAGTCCTTTTTAGTACTTACAATGCTATGATAGCGAAAATAAGGATTTTCTTTACAAGCTTTGCAAATAAACATTAATAGATAACTCATGGCAGTGATTTTCCAAGGCCAATCTGGGCCAGATAATGAAATCATGTCTTAAAAAAACAAACAAGGAATGGTAGCACAAACTTTTGATATCAGCACTCAGGAAGTACAGATAGAAGAATAGGAGTTTAGCCTGACCTATTTAGCAAGTTCTAGGCTAACCTGATCTATAGTGAACACTGGCTCAATTTTTTTTTAATTTGTAATTCATTAAAATAAAAAAATAACTAGGACTGAGTAGTATAGATCAATATTAGATCAATATTAGATCATATGTTTAGCATTCGTTGGGTCTTAGGTTCAATCCTTAGCACTAAAATAATAGGAGAGAGGATTCCAGTCCCAGAAGGGGACAGGAACTCCATAGGAAGAGCAACAGTCAACTAATCTGAGACCCTTGAGGCTTTTAGAGCCTGAACCACCAAGCAAAGAAATTACACGGGCTGGACCTAGGTAGATGTGCAGCTTGGTCTTCATGTGGGTCCCCTAACAACTGGAGTGGGGGCTGCCTCTCACTCTGTTGCCTGCCTTGGATCTCCTTCCCCTTGCTCTGCTGCCTTGTCTGGCCTCAATGAGAAAGGATGCACTTAGCCTCACAGAGACTTGAAGTGCCAGGGTGGAAGGGTACCCAGGGAGGCCCCCACCTACTCAGAGGAGAAGGGGATAGGAAATAGGGGAGGGATTGTAGGAGGGGGTGACAGGGAGGGGGGCATTGAGTGGGCTGTAAAGTAAGTAAAAAAGTCAAATTAAATTAAAAAGAATAGGGGGCAGGTGAGATGGCTCAGCGGGTAAGAACACTGACTGCTTGCTCTTCCGAACAACTACATGGTGGCTCATAACCACCCATAATGGAATCTGGTGCCCTGTTCTGGTGCGTCTGAAGACAGTTACAGTGTACTTACTTATAATAATAAATAAATATCTTTTTAAAAAAGAATAATGAAATGAACAAATTTACCACCCACTAGGACATGACAGCTCACATGTCTAATCCCAACTTTCCAGAGGCTAAGGCAATAAGATTTCAGGTGTTCAAGGCCAGGTTGGACTATATTGTGAGTTTCAGGACATCCTGTACCACATAACAAGTTCCAATGGCAGACTGACCTACATTGTAAGATAATGCATCAATAATGATAATAATAATAACCCTTAGTAGTAGCCACTTCTGTATAAATTAATATTTCTGTATCAAAAGAATCATGACTTTTTTTCCTTTTTTGGTTTTTCAAGATAGGGTTTCTCTGTGTGCCCTGGCTATCCTGGAACTCACTCTGTAGACCAGGCTGGCCTTGAACTCAGAAATCTGCCTGCCTCTGCCTCCCAAGTGCTGGGATTAAAGGCGTGTGCCACCACACCTGGCTTCTTTTCTTTTTCTTGTTTTTGGTTTTTTTTAGGGGCAAGGTTTCTCTGTGTAGCCCTGACTGTCCTAGAACTCCCTCTGTAGACCAGGCTGGCCGCTAACTCACTGAGATCCATGGCCACCCACTTCTGCCCCTCTGAGTGCTAGAATTAAGGTGTGCACCACCATCACACAGCTCATTGATTTATTTTTTATTTGTATTACATTTTTATTTACTGTTTTGGATGCATGTGTGTGCACATCACAGGTGTGCACCACCATCACACAGCTCACTGATTTATTTTTTATTTGTATTACATTTTTATTTACTGTGTTTGGATGCATGTGTGTGCACATCACAGGTGTGCACCACCATCGCACAGCTCATTGATATATTTTTTATTTGTATTACATTTTTATTTACTGTGTTTGGATGCATGTGTGTGCACATCACAGGTGTGTACCACCATCACACAGCTCACTGATTTATTTTTTATTTGTATTACATTTTTATTTACTGTGTTTGGATGCATGTGTGTGCACATCACAGGACAGGATTAGTCTGGCCTCAGACTCTGCACTTTCTGTCTCAGTCTCCCAAATGCTAAGATTTTATAGACTTGTTATCAGCATACTGGAGATTAATTTCTTTTTATGTGAAAGAATATAAATTATTGAAACCATTGTTAGT
Organism: Mus minutoides; assembly: GCA_902729485.2. Lineage (NCBI taxonomy): Eukaryota > Metazoa > Chordata > Mammalia > Rodentia > Muridae > Mus > Mus minutoides. The sequence goes on from CACVCL010034685.1 coordinate 14,052, forward strand.
TGGCAATGAATAGAATTATAAGTACTTAAGAGAATTACTATATTGTCCTACACCATCAATTGCTACTGGATTAACCATGTAAGACCCTACAAGGCTATAGTTCCTTAATTTAAGTATCATTATCCAGTTCTAGTTGAGTCACTATTTATGGTTTGCTCCTTTTTCAGTGTACCTGTGTCTTGTTGGTCCCATACTCAGCAATTAGGCCAGGATGTCTGGCCAGGGAGCCCAGGGATCCACCTCCCCAGCTCCTTGGTTACAAGTGTTCACCACCAACACCCAGAACTTCTTTGTGAATTCTGGGAATCAAATCAGGTTTTCACGTTTACAAGGTAAGCAATTTACTAAATAAGCTATCTCCCCAACCCCTGTCCCCTTTTTGTGAAACAGAATCTCACTCTTTAGTCCAGGTTGGCCTGAAACTCAAACTCCAACTTCAACTTCCTAGTTTGAGATTACAGTGTGAGCCACCATGACTTTCTGTAGGCGTACTTGTACCCTTCCAACCTTTATTCCACCCTAACCCATTCCAATCCCCCAACATTTGATAGGAGAGAAAAAGTTTAAGAGAAAAGGGGGGAGGGGCGAAGACCTCTTTAGACTACTGCCTGCTTGTTAAGGGCTTTGGGTTCCTTGAGGCAAGTCCAATCTCCATAGTCAGGATATCTCCAACCAGCAAACCAGCAATCCAGCAGCAGCCACCACAAAAAGCAGCTGTATCACAGGAAGCAAAAGCCGCCACAGGACCTTTCAGGGCTCTCCCATTTATACCCTCTCCAGAGTCCCCAGAATTAAACTATCTACAGATGGCAAAAATCATGCACCTCCTAGAACATGAGACAAATCATAGTTTATAGCTGTGGTCACACTGAAGCAGCCCCATATCCTTATGAGACTGTATTTTTTCTTTACTTTTTTTTTTTGGAGGGGGGAGTGGTAGACAAAGCTCACTATATAGCCTCAGCTGTCCTAAAGCTCACTGATGCAGACCCATGGCCTCATCACACAGATCTATATGCCTGGTTCTAACCTGCAGACACTGGGAGTAAAGGTGTGCACCATCACAGCCAGCAATAAAACAAGTTTTGGGGTTGTTTGAGCCAGGGTTTCTCTCTACATATTCCTAGCTGTCCTGGAAATAGCCTTAAACTCACAAAGATCCTCCTGCTTCTACTTCCCAAATACTAGGATTAAGGCATGCACCCCACACCCAGAAATAAAACCATATATACATTTTTTTCTTTTTTTAATTAATTAATTTATTATATGTAAGTACACTGTAGTTATCTTCAGAAATACCAGAAGAGGGTGTCAGATTTCATTACAGATGGTTGTGAGCTACCATGTGGTTGCTAGGATTTGAACTTAGGGCCTTCAGAAGAGCAGTCGTTGCTCTTAACCACTGAGCCATCTCTCCAGCCCCATAAAACCATATTTTAAGAAGCATTATCAACAGGACTGGAGAGGCTCCATAAGTAATAACACTTGGGTTTTTTTAAAGCTTTTTATCAATTCTTTGTGAACTGCATCCCAATCCCATTCATCTGTCTGTCCCTCTATCTTCCTTCTACCCTTGCAACCTCCCCCCACAAAATTTAAAAAACAAATAAATAAAAATCTGGTTATGAAAGTTGTAGTGTGTCATATAGTACACCCTTTGTCCATACTTCTTTGCTGCAATGAGTCATTGGTCAAGTCCGAGGCCTCTGGCTTCTGCTACACTGTCAATACTGGATCCTCACCAGGACTCCTGTCAGGTATCCTGTTGGTGCCCGGTGTCACGGAGATCCTATAGGTTTGGATCTGCAGGACCAGCCGTTCACACGCTCCAGCAGATCATAGCTGGTGATAATGTTGGAATAGGCCAACACAAAGCCCTGTATCAGAGCCTGAGTGGTAGCTGAGTTGGTCTGCCTGCCAGCTCTACTGTACCCATACCACCAGGATTAGTTCTCTAGCACTGCCCTGGGCAGCCCACCCAATGCCTCATCCGGCAAAGTGGAGGAAGCTCTCTTGAGTACAGCAGCCATAGAGGAGGCGGGTAACACATGTTACTCAAGGCTGAGAATCTGAGTTCGGATCTTCTCAACACATAAAAATCTGATCCTGGGGGCTGGTGAGATGGCTCAGTGGGTAAGAGCACCCGACTGCTCTTCCGAAGGTGATAAGTTCAAATCCCAGCATCCACAAGGTGGCTCACAACCATCTGTAACGAGATCTGGCACCCTCTTCTGGAGTGTCTGAAGACAGCTACAGTGTACTTACATATAGTAAATAAATAAATAAATAAATAAATGAATAAATAAATCTTTAAAAAAAAAAAAATCTGATCCTGGCTGGGTGTGGTGACACATGCCAGTAATCTCAGCAATTGGGAGACAGAGGCAGGCAAATTTCAAATTTGGGAGGCCAGCCTGGACTACAGAGTGAGTTCCAGAACAGCCAGGGCTACACAGAGAAACCCTGTCTCAAAAAAAAAAAAAAAAAAAAAATCTCATCCTGGCTATACAGATGGCTGTTAAAATGCTTGGCACTGTGGAAAATGGGGGAGCATGGAGACAAAAGGATCACTGGGGGATTACTGGACACCACTCTAAGTCCAGATTCAGGAAGGGTTCCTAGCACACATGTGTGTGTGCCTACGTGCACGCACGCAAGCACACACACACACACACACACACACTCACGCAAGCTATCAAAACCAAACAAGTGTACCAACACATAAATTCCCCAAACTAGCTGTTATATATATGTCCACTGGGACATATATAAAATAAATTAGCCACTTGCTTCATAAGAAATAATGAAGTTAAATAGAATAAACACTAACAATGGAGACAAAATAACATAGACATGAATAGAAATTACACTTCATCATTTGCTTGGTAAGTGATCATGGGCAATTTTCCTCTTTCGCTCTGAATTTTGTTTGCAAATGGCAAGATTTAATTCCAGTTTTCACTCGTATTAAGTGTGTGAGAAATGCCTAACACACGTGGCATTTCTGCCTTTCAGCTAACATCAAGCAGAGAAAAATTCAACAGATTCTGACTCAAAGCAAAAGCTCAGAAACAATTACTCTTAATAGTTTGCTGCTGTGTTAACATAAACTTTTAAAAGATGTTTTTACTTATAACCTCACTGTAAGCTCTAGTTATTGAAGAATTTAAAAAAATGAACACAAAGACTAGAGGCAGAGAAGTATGGAGTGTTGGCCTAGCCCACACAAGACGTTGAATTCCACCTTTAAGGCAGCAAGCATAGAATAACAGAGTGTTAGGAAATTGGAGGCACTCACCATCAAGCCTGACAACCTAAGTTTGGATTCCCAGACTCACATAAAGCCAGACACAGTAGTAAATGCATCCCTGAAGGCAGAGGCAGGAGAAGCCTCAAAAGTTCAGAGGCCATTAGTTTGTCCTTTGCAGTTTCCTGCCAAGTGGTCCTCTCTCCAACGCAATGAGGTAGAGTAAGGAGCACACACTACACATATACAACATAAAACATACACAAAACCAGCCAGGTGTGGTGGCACACGCCTTTAATCCCAGCACCAGTTGGTTTTGGAGGCAGAGGCAGGCAGATTTCTGAGTTTGAGGCCAGCCTGGTCTACAGAGTGAGTTCCAGGATAGCCAGGGCTACACAGAGAAACCCTATCTTGAAATACAAAAACAAAAACAAAAAACCATACACAAAGTAAGATATTAAAAAGAAAAAAAAGAAAAAAAAAAAAAAGATGTGCCGGGCGTAGTGGCATACACCTTTAATCCCAGCACTGGGGAGGCAGAGGCAGTCAGATTTCTAAATTCAAGGCCAGCCTGGTCTACAAAGTGAGTTCCAGGACAGCCAAAGCTATACAGAGAAACCCTGTCTCGAAAAACAAACAAACAAACAAACAAATAAATAAATACATAAATAAACAAACAAATAAATAAATAAATAAAATGAAGGCCAAGAAATATTATAACTGCAAATGAGAATTTATATACAGTCAACACATGCCTACAAAGGATGATAGAACTACAAAATATTCATGGCTTTCATTTTTAGATTTTTGAGATAGTGTCAGCTTGTCCTCAAATTTGATGTATAGTTAAAGTTAAAGATGACTTTCTGATCCATCTGCCTCTTTCTCTCAAGTGCTGAAATTACAGGCCTGTGTACCACACTCAACTGTAATGATTATTTTCAAAAGTTTAACAAAATTTGAAAAATAAAAAATGACAGGGTTGGAGAAATGGTTTGGTGATTAAGAGCAGATATTTCTCTGGGTTCAGATCCCAGAACCCACTTTGGACTGCTCACAACCTCCTGTAATTCCATCTCTACAGGGTGTTTTGATACCTGTTCTCTACAAACACACACACACACACACACACACACACACACACACACACACACACACAGCCACGGAGTGGGAGAGATGGCTCAGAGGTTAAGAGGACTAGCTACTCTTCCCTAAGACCCAAGTTAGATTTCTAGACACCCATATAGTGTCTAACAACTGTCCATACCTCCAGTTCCAAGGGATCTGATGCCCTCTTCTGACCTTTACAGACACCAAGCATGTACAAGGTGCACATATACAGGTAGAAAAAATATTCATACATAAAATAAAATGAATTAATTTAATAAAAATGTAAACTTGAATCTTTAAAAGATAATATAAATAAATACAATGAATGGTCAGGGGATGTAGCTCAGTTAGTGTTTACCTAGCATGCATAAAGCCATGGGTCTGATCCCAGCATCATATAAACTCAGAGGATGTGGAAGTGAGCGGGAATATCAGAAGGTCAAGGTCATCCACAGAGAACCAGACTAGACCACAGGAAACCTCATTTCAAAAACCCAAAAGAAAGTGGGGGCAGGGAGTCTAAGAAGGATGGCTCAACTGGTAAAGGGCCTGCCTTACAAGCACAAGAACGTGAACCTCAGAACCCATGTAAAATTGTCAGAACTAGTAGCACACAATTATAATCCCGACAAGAAAACCCATGGACCTCATCTGCCAACTAGTTGAGTCTAATTGATGAGCTCCAAGCTAGCAAGACTCAGGATGCAGAGGCAGGTGGATTTCTGAGTTCGAGGCCAGCCTGATCTACAGAGTGAGTTCCAGGACAGCCAGGGCTATACAGAGAAACCCTGTCTCAAAAAACCAACAACAACAAAAAAAAGACATTGTCTCGAAGAACATGGATGGTGTCATAGTTTGAATGATTATGGCCCACAAAGGGGCAAATAGCTGAACACTGATCTCAGTTGTTGCAACTTTTTGGGAAGAATTAGGAGTTGTGATGGAGTAGGTGTTGCATTGGGAGCAATTTCTTCCTGATCATTAAGTTCTAATCTTGCTAGACAATTTTCATAGGAAGGTGAGCAAAATGTTTCAACTCTGTGAAGTTTATAGTCATGCAATCAGATAAATGCAAACTCACTATAAACAACAGAAAGGACAGAAAGGTAGAAAAGAGCCAGGAAAGGTTTTTAACCTGATTGAGATCTAAGACTTCTTCCACGAGGAAGTAAAAACCTGAAAGGTAAAAGGTAAGGACTGAGGTCAAAACGAGAGTGTTTCCAGAAGGGGAAACCCGCCTGTACAGACTCTGTAGCAGGAGGAAACACAGCAAAAATAGAAAGCGGTATGCCTGAGGTAGAAACAGTGGGAAGGGTCAAAGAGATGGCTCAGCATTTAACAGTGCTTTCTGCTCTTTAAGAGGACCTGAGTTTAGTTCCCAGCATTTATACTGGACAGTTCATAACCACCCATAACTCCAGTTCCATGGTCTCTGACTCTTTCTTCTAACTTCTGAGAGTGTATGTACACACATACACATAAACAGAAACATAAAAGAAGTAAAGTGTGAGAAGTAGCTAAGGCCGTAGGCTGTACAAAATCGGAAGAAAAACGTAAAACTCTTAGAAGACTACAGTGCATGCTTTTCCCACACAAGACCATGGATTCATTCACGAGGATCACAAAAAAATAAAAACAAAATAAAACAAAACAAAGACAAAAAAATATTCCTGGCAGTGCTGATTTGGAAGGAGGACAGGCTGAAGGGAAGATGCAACCAGATATGCAATCTGACTTTAGCTTCTCAGCTCTGCTACAGGATCAGACTTGTTGGAGGCCAGAGCCTCCGCTCAGCAGGTAAACATACTTACGGCCAAGCTTGACCACCTCAGTACAATCCTTGGATCACACCTGGTGGAAGGAGAAAACCAATTCCTGAAAGCTGTCCTCCTCTACATTCCTGCCATGGCACATGTAATATCTGTGGCACATACACAAATATTAGAAAAACTTTAAAGTAAACTCTTATTAGGATAAAACTGTAATCTAGACAAGAGTGATTGTGATCTGTCAGGGCGACAGCCTGAAGCTCACAAATTAGATACTTAAGAAAGTCTGATAATACATTTTATACAAATGATACATTTTACACAAGGAATAAGGGCAACAAAATGTCCAAAATTTTGATTGGCATGACTACAGAATACTAAATACTACATACTTAATCTTCTGAATGGGGTAGTCCATAGTACCTGTAATACAGTGGAAACATTTCAAAAAGACTAACTCTGCCCTTTATATGGTAGTCAATATAATCTCCTATTTGATTACAGAACAGGGTTCCATGACAGAGAATAGGTCAACAGTACAGGGCCTGCCTCAGACATAGAAGGCTCTGGGCTCTACCCCCTTTCCCCAGAGTTAAGTAAACAAGTAGACCTACAAAATAAGACCCAACTAACCTAACAATTTTTTTTCTTTCTTTTTTTAAAAAATCCTTTTTCTTTTTTGGAACATGGCTTCACTATTTGGCCCTGGCTGGCCTGAGAGTCACTCAGACATCTTCAAACTCTGCCTCCCCAGTGCCACCAAGACTAGACCTTAAGAATACCTTTTATAGGGCTGGTGAGATGGCTCAGCCGGTTAGAGCACCCGACTGCTCTTCTGAAGGTGATGAGTTCAAATCCCAGCAACCACATGGTGGCTTACAACCACCCGTAACAAGATGTGACGCCCTCCTCTGGTGCGTCCGAAGTCAGCTACAGCATACTTATGAAGAATAATAAGAAATGAATCCTTGGACGGGAGAGACCAACTGGAGCAAGTGAGGCTGTCCAGCGAGCGGAGCCGAGAGGGGACGGCCAAAAGCAAGCAAGGACGGCCAGAGCTAGCGGGGCCGGAGCGAGTGGGGCCGAACGGGAACGGCCAGAACGAGCGGGGCCAACCGGAGCAAGCGGAGCCGATCAGAGCAAGCCGGCCGGCTGGAACGAGCGGGGGCCGTACGGGGGCAGCCGGGAGCGAGTGGGGCTGGCCGGAGTGAGCAGAGCTGGCGGGAGTGAGCCGGGTTGACCGGAACAAGGAAAAAATTAAAAAAAATTAAAAAAAAAAAAAAAAAAAGAATACCTTTTATAGCCGATGTGGTGGCTCACACCTTTAATCATAACATTCTGGAGCAGAAGCTGGGGAATCTCTGAATTCAAGGCCAGTCTAGTGTACAGAGCAAGTTTCAGGACAGCCAGGGCTACACAGAGAAAGAAACCCTGTCTCAAACAAAACAAAACAAAACAAAACAAAACAAAACAAAACAGAGAAGAGGAGGAAGAGGAAGAGGAAGAGGAAGAGGAAGAGGAAGAAGAAGAGGAGGAAGACCTTTTATGCCCAGTAGAGTGGAACAAGCCTATAATCCCAACACTCAAGAATACTCTGATAGCCAGGGCTGAAGAGATGGCTGAGTGGTTAAGAGCACTGACTGTTCTTCTGAAGGTCCTGAGTTCAAATCCCAGCAACCACATGGTGGCTCACAACCATCCGTAATGAGATCTGACCCCCTTTTATGGTGCATCTGAAGACAGCTGCAGTGTACTTAGATATAATAAATAAATAAATAAATAAATAAATAAATAAATAAATAATTTATTATAATAATAATAAATAAATAAATCTTTTAAAAAAGTTAAAAAAAAAAAAAAAAGAATACTCTGATAGCCAGGCATGGTGATACATGATTTTAACCCCAGCAAATGGAAGGAACGGACAGGTGGATCTCTGTGAAATTAAGGCCAGCCTGCTTTACACATCAAGTTCCATACCAGGCAAGGCTATATAGGGAAACCTTGACTTTAAATTAATTAAGTAGTTAATTAATTTAAAAATCTCATGCTTTATTGAACTAAAATAAGAAACTATTATATTTGTATTTCAACATTTTGGAGTGACTAGAAAATCTGGCATTGGCATCAGACATGGTTTGAGTGTGTTTGTTTGGTTGAGGTTTTTTTCCTAGGTCATAGTTATTTAATTTCTATTTGTTCTTTTATAGGGTAGAGAAAGAAACCTCCAGTTACAATACTAATTCTGTGGATTACATGTTCCCTTTCTTTCTTTCTTTCTTTCTTTCTTTTTTCCTTTTTTTCAAGATAGGGTTTCTCTGTGAAGCTCTGACTATCCTGGAACCTGCTTTGTAGGACAGGCTGGCCTCAAACTCACAGAAATCCCTCTGCCTCTCTGCCTCCTGCCTCTGCCTCCTGAGTGCAGGAATCAAAGGTGTGTACCACTTTGGCTGGTCACATCAGAATATTCTTATGTACTACCAGGTCTGGCAATTATGCATTTGTTCTGAGGATTGCATGTCCTTATTCATTACTTTAAGTATTTACTTTCTTTTTTTTAAGATTTATTTATTATTACATGTAAGTACACTGTAGCTGTCTTTAGACACACCAGAAGAGGGCATCAGATCTCATTATGGATGGTTGTGAGCCACCATGTGGTTGCTGGGATTTGAACTCAAGACCTTCGGAAGAGCAGTCAGTGCTCTTAACCGCTGAGCCATCTCACCAGCACCAAGTATTTACTTTCTTAGTTTTATGTTCTAATGCCATTTTCATAGAACATGGATTTCTTTTTTCTTTTTTTTTTAAGACAGCTTCTCACTATGGTTAACCTGGAGCTCACCATATAGACCAGGTTGCCCTCAAACTCACAGAGATCTAATTGTTTCTACCTTCCCAGTGCTGACTTAAAAGTATGTGCCACCAGGCCCTGAAAGTGTTTCATATAGATCTGGCTAGCCTCAAAATCACTACCTAGAGGTTAGAGAAATGTCTCAGTGCTTTAGAGTATATACTGCTCTTCCAGAGGACCCAAGTTCACTTCCCAGCATGGACACCAAGCAGTTCACAACCTTCTGTAACTCCAGGGGATTCAATGTCCTCTTCTGAACCTTGTGGACAACTGCACTCATGAGCACATACACACACAAAAATAAAAAGAAAATACTCAAAACAATTCATTAATGAGGCTGGGGATGATCTTGAGCTCTTGACCTGCCTTATCAGCTAGGGACTGGGGTTATAGGGGATTGTGCACATAATACCTTGCTGAGGCCTTGACACTTCAAGTCTGATGGACCCCATGGGAAGTAAGACAGAAAAAATCTATTGGGCCGGGCGTGGTGGCGCACACCTTTAATCCCAGCACTTGGGAGGCAGAGGCAGGTGGATTTCTGAGTTCGAGGCCAGCCTGGTCTACAAAGTGAGTTCCAGGACAGCCAGGGCTACACAGAGAAACCCTGTCTCGAAAAACCAAACCAAACCAAACCAAAAACCCTGTCTCAAAAAACCAAAAAAAAAAAAAAAAAAAAAAAAAAAAGGATGTGTGTGTGTCTATTGTAGAGTATATCTACCACTTCTTAGTGCCCTTCTCTCTTTTCTTCACTTCTGAGGATTGAATCCAGGGCCAAATCCCCAGTGTTCAGAGCAATTTTTATTTATCATTCTCTTCCACATGCATGATTATAGGCTCATTGAGAGTGGGACTTTGTCTTTCATCTTTATAACACGTAGGCAAGTACATAATAATGAGGGCTTAAAATACTGTGTAGTTACACAGTATGTTCAGGAAAGGCTGAAAACCCAATAACCATTTTTGTTATATTCTTGCCATTTCGATTTTAAAAAAAGAAAAAAAAAAGATTTTCCATTATTTTTTTTTAAACAGTAAAATCATTGTTTATCTTTATCATTAGGAAAGCCAGAAACAGCCATTTTTTTCCCTTTTATTCTTTAATGGTCTTATGTGGCCTTATTATTGATTTTAGAATCAGACAAGTCACAAAATAAAACAAATGTCCCTGTAAGCTGAGAAGAGTTTGGTTTGGTATTAAAGTAGAAGAAAGAAGAACCAAGAGCTAACAGTGGGTTGACCCTTTTCAAGTTAACTGTTCGTTGTTGTTTGTTTGTTTATTTCTTTATGTGTGTTTTAATTTAATTTAATTTTTCTTTAGTGTTTTGAAACAAGCTCTCACTCTGTCTTCCTATTAGATTTTTTTAATAGATTTTTTTTTTTTTTTCGAGACAGGGTTTCTCTATATAGCCCTGGCTGTCCTGGAACTCACTTTGTAGACCAGGCTGGCCTCGAACTCAGAAATCCACCTGCCTCTGC
>CACVCL010034686.1:0-24476 GCA_902729485.2 Mus minutoides
ACCCAATCGATCCCGGTTCAGGAGGAAGACGCATCTTGAATGGATCGACAGAGTGGACAGGAGTTCTCACCATGCAGCTATGTTCTCTGGGCACCGTGTCGGGACCAGAGGCCAGGTGTACTCATTTGGGTGTGACACCCACCTCCCAAGTGCTCTGTAGCTCCCAGCCATGCGCTGAGTGTGTCAAAACCATCACCACTGCTCTGTATCTGTGCGGTATTGAATTCTAAAAGGCACAGGTCCAGGAATTGATTAGCTAGTCCCCTCTGCAGCATAGCTGTTCAGGTAGTGCACACAAAGGCAGGGGCTCCTTTAAAAACCACCAGGCTTAATGAAAGAAATGGAAGGACTGTAATTAACGAGATGAAGGCCCTGGGTCATTCTATCTGTTCCTCGGTGCTGTTGTGGCTGCAGCTGCTTCTTCCTCCTCATGGTAGTCCTCCTCCTCCTCCCTCTCTCTTCCTCCTCCTCCCCCTCCTCCTCCACACATCCTCCTCATCTTGGTCCCCTTCCTCCCCCTCCTTCCCCTCTTCCTCTTCCTTTCTCCTCCTTTCCCTCCTCCTCTTCTTCCTCCTCCTCCTCCTCTTCCTCCTCCTCTTGCTTAGTAGTCCTCCCACACCCCACCTTCAAGCTGGGGAAAGCTTTTATGTTTAGATCATAAAGAGATAACTCCTCCCTGAGTGACGAGCAGGGATGAGTGTTCCTGGATCTAAGCCTTCTTCTGCCGGTGGCTATGCTTAGATGCTGTTAGGCAGATATGGCTTGGGAACGGGATTTAACAGGAAGGAAATGTGGCCAGGTGAGCACTGCAAGCAGGTAAAGAGTGATAACCTCTATAACTGGGCTCCCCGGGTTTGATACGATGCTCCCCCGCCAAACAGTGTGCTGGTGAGGATGCAACCGGGACCCACTCAGTGAAAGGGACAGGGTTGGTGGGAACACATAGCCGACTTGCTAGGCCCTTAGCCCTTGCTAGGAAGTACCTAGGAAGTCTTATCAAAGATACACCAAGGGTTTCCTATTCGGTATGTCTGAAATTTTTATTACTGGAAATTCCTTAAGAGATTCTCATTTTTAAATGTGAGGTGTGACCATCAATGACTTAAGCCAATGGAACTTAATACCTAGGTGCCACAAGAAGGAGCACAGTACAGCATGGGGATTTTTATGGTATAATATTCTAACCATCACCAACTCCACGCAAGCACTAAGTAAATGGGGGCGAGAAGTGCATAGTTAGGTTTCATGACAACACAAGCTGACTTCTACCCTGTACGGGGTGGGGGTCTATGAAGGTCATGAGATAATAAGAATGTGAGAAAAGGAGGGCCTTAGTCCACGGTGCTGACCCGGAGATGTGGAAACAGAGAACAGAACGGGGAAAGCACTCCGAGGTCAATAAGAAGCCCACCCGCATGCCAGCTCCCAGGGCGATGGCATTTCTGTAGTGTCTGAGTTCACAGCCATGTTCAACTTCAAGCATCTTCTGTTTGGAGTTATGAGAGTCACCATATAGGAGTAAAGGTTAAGAGTCGATAAAATCATTTTCCTCTGATGGTAGAAGTGGAATGCCATCGTTAAAAAGCCTTAATTAAATGACTGGATTACTAATTAGTGTCACAACCATTAAGAGTGGTGGTTGGGCCAGTAGTCATCCATCTGGTAAGAAGCTAAGAGCTGTGAGGAGGACTCTGCCCGGGAGGAGACAGCACCTGGTGATGGTGTGGGAGGGTGGGAGGCCCCTTCTCGGAGCTCAGCCTTCCAGGGTGGGTGGGAGGCCCCTTCTCAGAGCTCAGCCTTCCATAGGTTTGGTTAAAACGGGCGTGGGTGGGAGGCCCCTTCTCAGAGCTCAGCCTTCTATAGGTTTGGTTAAAACTGTGGGTGGGTGGGAGGCCCCTTCTCGGAGCTCACACCTTCCATAGGTTTGGTTAAAACGGGCACTCAATTTGAGAACACGGGCTTTCCACATCACGTTTACTCTCTCAGCAATGGAAGATTGCATTCAAGGGCATCAGGAAGCTTCCAGAGCAACCCAGAGGGAAGATGTTCTCCGAATAGCCTCATTGACCTTTCCTGTGATTCTGGATCCCACAGGAAGGCTCGCGCTAGATTACAGGGGCTCCCAAGACTCGTAAAGTGACTCTGAGATTTGGGAGCGGCTTAGTCAGTGCCTGGCTCAGCTGAGAAAAATGTCCTGGCTATTACCAAATCCAAATATGGGAGCACATATTTCTGATGGTAGCCCTCAAGGGGACAAAGAACCATAGACAATCTAGGCCGCATAGTGAGACACACGCACACACACACACACACACACACACACACCCCATACAGATATATATAAACACCACACACATAAATACATACATACATATTCACACACACAGATACATACATATATATATACATATAAAATACACATATAAGACACACACTATACTCACATATATATATATATACACACTATACAAACATAAATACACATACACATTGATATACTCACACATCCTCAGATACACACACATGCACAAGCATACACACATATATACACACATCATCCAGATGCATATAAACATTACACACATATAAATACATACATACATACACACACATACACAAAAATACACATATACACACAGCTACACATGTACATACACCATACACAGACACACACATCATACACACATATATACATACACACTACACAAACATAAATACACATACTCACACACATATACATCGATACACACACACATGCACACACATATATATACACACCATATAGACTCATATACACACTACAAACACATATACACAGACACACACACATATATACACATATAGAGATACACATATGCACACACCACACACAGATACACACACACCATAAACACATATATACATACATACTACACAAACATAAATACACACGCTCAGATACATACTCACACACCCACACACAGTGTTGAAGTAGAAAAATCTATTGATGGCTGAGGACAGTGCCTTCTACAAGAGCACACACTAGTGTCCCACTGTGGTTTATATGTACACGTGTGTGAGCAGCTTCTGAAGCACACACACTGGAGTGCACACACTAAGACATCGGTGGCACCGCCCTCTGGGTGACTTAAGAGACAGTTTCATCTTCCTAGTTTTCCTGGTCTTTTTTTAGTATCTTACAATGCACACCTTTTGCCACTCCCTTTATAAGTATGTCATTTTTAATTTTTAAGTGTGTCTATGCATGAGTGTGCACATGTGAACAAGTGCATGTGCACACTCATGTATGTGTGTGTGCCGTATGTGTGTGTTAGAACTCAGAAGAGGGTGCTGGATCCCTGGCTCTGGAGTCACGGCGCTGCATCACATGGGTGCTGGGACCCTGACTTGGGTCCTCTGGGAGAGCAGCAAGGGCTTATAACTGCGGATCCAACTCCCAGTCTAAAAAGGTTATCTTTTTTTAAATAAAGAAAATGCTCAGACTAAACAAATGGTAACTCTCCTTCCCTCCCTTCTACACTTCCCTTCCCCTCTCTTTTTCTCCCCTCCTTTCCTTGATCTAATAGGACACATCAATATGCAGAAAGATGCGAGCCAGATCGGCCCACTTTAACTGTCTTATCCAGCACTGTATGCCCAGCCACACAGTCCACACGGTACCTAGTCATATGACAAGAGACTGGAAAGATGGCCACTGGCTGATACTGGGCTGTAGCCACAGCACATGTGGCCAGAGGAGACCAGGAGACAGAGGGCACCTGGAAGAAGATGACAGTCACCAGGGGGAGAAGCTGCTAAGGAGGAATGAATTGTTCCGCCATGCTGTCCACGGTTTCCTGCAGTGTAGTGGGCAGTGATTTTACCAGCCAGGACTGTGGTATCTTTCTCAAGGGATCATCCTCCTGGCTAATGGAGTCAGTGCTTCCACCCCTCCCCCCAAGTATTCAGAGAGGGGGTGATGTCAGGAGAGTGGCCTTTTAATCTTAGCTTCATTTCCTTCGGCAGCTGACTCAATCACTGGTGGTGGTCCTCTGATCCACGGCGACGTTCCTCTGCTCACAGTGGTGAACCTTTAGTGGGACCATGTTCTGAACTAGCTCAGGACACGCGGCAGTGCCCGTAGCCCTCGCCTCAGGAATTCTCATTCTGAGTAAGTAGTCACCTGTCGGCTGCAGCCTCATGTCTTTTAAGGACGCTTTCTAGGCTCCTGTGCAGTCACTTTTGCGTGAGGAATTGTGTGGAGAGTGTGTGTGTGTGTGTGTGTGTGTGTGTGTACATGTCTGAGCATCTATGTCTATGTGCATGCACATATGTGCATGAATGTGTACATATGTGCATGCATGTATGTGCATGAGTATGTGCATTTCTGTGCATTCATATCTATATGTGCACACATATGTGCATGAGTGTGTGCATGTGTGTGTATTCATGTGTATATGCATACACATATGTGCATAAGTGTGTATTTGTGTGCATGCTTGTACACGAGTGCATGCTTGTATATGTCTATGTATGTTGTGTGTATGTGTGTGTGCATGTGTCTGGGTGAATGGTTTTCCATGAGTTTCCTCACATATAATGATGGCTCTTATATCTTGTTCTTGTTTGAATGTGGAATGCTCCCATGGGCTTGTGTGTTTGAACACTTGGTAGTGCCATGTTGGGAGGTGGTGGAACCTTTAAGAGGTAGGACTTAATTAGGGACAGTGGGTCACTGTTGCTGGCCTTTGAGGGTGATAGCTCACCAAGCTTCCCAGCCAAAAGCTGTGCTTCCTGTTTTCCACTTTCCCCCAACAGACTCTGGCTCTTGCCTTCCCACCTCCCTGCCACGGTGGACTCTGCTCTCTGAAACCAGGAGCCATAAATAAAGTCGTAGTCCCCTCAGCTGTGGGGACTACGCAGCGAGAAGCTATGTGTGGGACATTCGGAGTAAGCAGCAGAGTTTGGAGAAAAAACCAAAACCCTTTGACAGCTCCATGCTTCGTTTAGCCACATGTTTGGGGGTGGGCCAGGCCATATGACCTTGACTGGAGGTCTGGCCTCCCTCCCAAGTGAGGGTCGTGAACACACCAGGGACATTTTCAAGCTCCACACAAGTGTTCTTTCAATCAATAAGCCTTCCTCAGGAAGCCTTGGTGCTCAGGAAGCACTCCTTTCCCACAATGCCCTTCAAACGTTTCTACATTATGATGGAGTGGATATGGGAGTAGAGATGCCCTGGGTTTGATGGTCCTTGGTCTTCCAGCCATGGGAAGGGTCAGTTTCTGCAGCTGCTAGGAATCTAGGACACACTGTTCCTATGATAACATTGAAAAATGAGTTGGAAAACCTTGGCTTGTGTGACTCTCGCTCACCATGCCAAGTTCAAGGAGAGGCGGAGACATCGGCTCCCTTGTCCCGACTGAAAGCTTTTCGGGTTCTGTCTTGGATCAGTCATCGTTTAAGAGGCATAAGGTAGATTCATTAAGTGTCAGTAAACAATAGCTTATGTCTAAATTTGGGGCATCATACTGAAGACACAGGCTTTGTCCCTCTTGAGATGGAGGCAGACAGAGAATTACAAAAGAAAATTAAGAAGCATTCGTATCTAAGCCATCTGGGAACATAGACTGGCAAAAAATGTCCCAGGCCTGAACTGCACGTTACTCTGAGCACATCTGTCAATGGGAAAAAGGGTCCCAGATTGGCAAGCAGCAGGAACGCTGGCTCAGTGAGGACCGCTTAGATACATTACCAGCAAACTCCCAATTAACCGATTAATCAATGCCATCGATTTAATCCCATTCAGTATTTAATTACATGCAAGCCTTCAATCAATACCTGTTTATACCTGGAACTCCCTGGGAATGAATCTTGCCTGCCCCTTCCACTGGCTACTTAGCCGTCTCAGACAGGTCCAAGGACCCGGCCCACAGCTGCTATGTGAAATAAACAAATGAACAGATGCAGCTGAGTAAGTTCTCCAGAACATGCTGGAGACAGAATGATGGGCAGCATGGATGGGAGAGAACAGTCAAGGAAGGAGGGAGGGAGGGACAGAGGGAGGGAGGGAAGAAAGGAGTGGAGGAGGAAGGGAAAGAGGGAATGATTAAGAGAGGGAGGGAAGGAAGGAGAAAGACAGGGAGGGAGGAAGGAAAGGATGGAGAAAGGGAAGACAGAAAGAAGAAGGTCAGAAGGGAAGGGAGGAAAAGAATGAAAGAGAGAGAATGAAGGAGAGAGGGAAGGGAGGGGAAGGAAGGCATAATGAAAGGAAGGAAAAGAGGAGGAAGGGAGGAGGACCAGGCTGGCCCCTGTACCTGTGTCACACAGGACACACACACAGGTCTGACCCTCTCTGCTGCTGCTGGGCCCATCCTCTGTCCATCTGCCTCACTCATCTGAAAGAACAATACGGAGCTTGGGTGAAATTCCCTTGCCCGGACAGAGACATCTAGAATCTGTTTGGCCTATTTTCCTGGGTTTGTGCGCAGAGTTAACGAGCACTAACAGTAGACTCAATGCTGCTCTTGGAAGTGGGGTGTCCTCGTGAATAAAACAGCCTGGATTCTCCCCAGGGACTTCTGATGTCTTTGAAAAGGGGTGTGGACACAATAATAATAATTAAAACAACAACAATACAAAAGCTTTCTGCTAAGCCTTGTTCTCCTTACTGTTGTATCTTGACAGCCTTCCCTGGTTAGCCTCAGCAGTCAGGTTTGGAAGAGAGCTGGGGCCCAGCCACAGGTCACCAGCAGCCATTAGAAAGTTGAAACAGAAGGATACGGGACCTGAGAGATGTCCCACAAGGCTCAGACCCCAAATCTCAGAAACCTATAGCAGCAATAGTATAGCTAATACAGAGAGGAAGTTTCCTGTTCTCAGCAGAACCTGCTCAAATGTGATGGAGAAGGTCCTTGGATGTGTGGACTTCCCTAGGCCGAGATTTAGAAGCACAGGGTCCTCTGAGCCAAGACTGAGCCAGAAATGGGGACTGCTGCCTGTGGGGAGAGGGCTGTATTTTGACCCATGATTAATTTGTCAAATGGTAGTGGGGTGGAGGGGAGGATCCATGTTGGATGACAGTGACCACATCTTAGAAACTTCTGGATTCTTCCTTCTACTCTAAAGTGCTTCTTTAGGACACCCTGCTCAGTCAACTGTCACTCCAGCAGAATTCTGCCTTCCTTAGAATTATAATCAAGTTGCAATCAAGCAATAAATGCTACCTCCTATGCAAAAATAAACAAACAATGAATAAGTACAAGGAAGGAGAGATGAGATGGATTTTAGTAACACGTTGTTTCTGCTGGTGATGTAATGACAGGAGTACCCAGTTCTACCAACAGGCCCAGGACAAGAGAGGGCCAACCTCTTCCCTTCTCTCTCCATCCCTCCCTTTCATTGCGGCATCTCTGTAGTCAGGGAAGTAATTAAAGAGAAGTACTCAATGCCTCGCAAATGTCACCTGGTCTTTTCCAAAGTGGATTGAAATTCTATAGATGACAGATTACACATCTATAGGATGTAACTGCTGAGATTCCTGCTTTCATTTCAAAAGGTGTTTCTCTTATGGTTTGTCTGTGCAAATCATGTGATGTTACGGTTGCTAAGGTAACCCTTTTTTTTTCTTTTTTTAAAAAAAAATGGGAACAACAGCGTAAATAAGCATGTAAATCGACTGTGGTGCTATGTAAATTCTAGAGAATCTGTTACTGTTACCTTGAAAATGAAAAGAAGGCAGCCTGGTATTTACCCTCACTGGCCCTGAGCACACTTTGGTTTGAACATAAAATGTATGAGTGTGTTTGGTGCTAAGGGCTCTATAGGCAGGTATGAAGTTGCTGTTACATGACAGACATAAGGAACATGAGAGGGTAGGTCACCTGAGGACTGGGAGAAAGTAGAGAGATGACATACCCACAGGCGGAGGGCCATCCATATGTCTATTCTCAGCCAGAGCAGAGAAAACCTTGGAGTGGAACCCACGCGTCCAAGTAGCCAGGCAGTCCGTTCACCTGATGTCTCCTTTGTGGCTTGTCTAGATTCCTTGTCATCCGAACGTGGCGGACAAATCTGCTTGTTTTTCATTTCTACCTAAGATGAATTTAATTTCTAAATGCTGTGTGTGTGTGTGTGTGTGTGTGTGTGTGTGTGTGTGTGTGTGTGTGTGTAGGGGGGGTTGGGGGGACAAACATCATGAACACAGCCAGTGTGATTAAGTAGTGACCATGAAAAGCCCATCTAAGTACTATCCACATGTTCCATCCAGATGTTTGATACTAAATCCCCTGGTTTGAGCAAAGGAAATTTCTGTAATACGAAGCTTGGGTATTTCCACCAATAAAGGCCAAGACTGGAAACCTCATGAAAGGGTATGTCCTGAGACTGGGGTGGACTGGGGTGGAAGCCCAGGGCTGTAGTCTGAGCAGGTGGTAGGGATTCCATTCTGCTCCTCTGGAAAAAGATCATGGCCCAGGGAGCTGGCTCACTTGATAAGTGCAAGGAACTGAGTTTAATTTCCCAGAGCCTCCCTCATACAAAACCCAGTTTGGTGGGCTGTTTGTGACGCCAGCAATGGGGAGGTGGGGACATGCAAACTCTTGGGACTGACTGGCTAAGCCAGCCACGAGCTCCAGGCTAGTGAGAGATCCTGTCTCAATGAGCAAGACATTTTCACACAGTCAAATTGGCAAGGTCCAGGTTCAAAGGGAGATCTGATCTAAAAGATAAAGAGGAGGGTGATTGAGAAAGATACCTGATGCCTGTGGTTTCAACACATGCAAGCATGCACACAGGCATACACGTGCACATATGGACACAGGCATTCATGCACGTACGCACACAGGAATACACATACATACACACAGGAACACACACATAGGAACACTCACACAGAAACACACATATACACAGAGATATTTTCACACTTGCATGCACACATGCACACACACACATACACACACACAGAGGAATTCATATGCACAGGAACACACACAGAAACACGCAACCACACACACAGAACATACACACTCGCATGCACACTGTCACACAGGTGACTCGCATGCGCGCGCACACACACACACACACACACACACACACACACACACACACACACACGAACTTACATGGCCAAGAAGCAGGTTAAAAGCTGAAGGGAATAAAAGGACCGGAATGAACTGGTTGATTACACAGACTCTCACCTGTGGAGTGACAGGCAGAGACTCCATGACTACTCCAGCTTCTGCCCAGGCACTGATCCCTTTCCACTGAAAAACACACTGGGAGACTAAACTCAAAGGAAGTGTAGCATCCTGGGAGAGTCTGAGTGGGTCATTCCTCTGCTTCATTGGGGATGTGATGGGTCCTCCCAGGGGGAACTGCAGGACAGCTCAAAATGAAATGTAACCTAAGTCAATTTATGGAAATTAGCCAGGTCTCTATCCAGGAGGACATATCCAACAGAGTTTCAAGGAAGGAGTAGTATGTATGAGGGATCTGACTTAACAGGTCAGGAGATAATGGCAGCTGATGGGTCCCATATAGTCAGAAGCAAAAGCCAACATTCCTGAAGCTATAAACCCAGCAGTATGTGGAGACATGAAACAATGGAATGAATGCTAAATTCCCATTTCACAGATAAGCAAGTAGAGAGGCTCAGAGAGGGAGAGAATGTCAGGGCAAGATTGGCAAGTGGTCACTTTTACACTGGGTGCACAGGGACAGTATCTGGGGATCACGATCTGTAAGGGCACTAACGTTCATCTTCATTTCCTTTAAAATCATAAAAAGTGGAGCTGGAGAAAGGAGCTGCTTACATATTAATTTTTCCTTATACTGGTATTACCATATCTGTCTCTCTTCTGTCTTCATATCTGACTATCTTCTATCTATTTATCTATCTACCTAATTATAGACAGGTTCTTATATAGTCCAAGCTGGCTTCAAAGTCCCTATGTAGCCAAGAATGGCTTTGAACTTCGTATCTTCCTGCCTCAGTTTTCTGCATGCTGTAAAGACAGGCGTGTGCTAACACACTTAGTGTATGCAGCACTGTGGATTGAACCAGTCTTCATGTATTCTAGGCTAAGCAGTCTAATGTCTGAGCCATATCCCTGGTATCATCATCATCATCACCACCACCACCACCACCACCATCATCATCACCAGCACCACAGGAAAGGGCCCCACTGGCCAATTGTCTCACAGAAGTCAAAATGCTGCCCTAAGAGACCTGAGCATCATGTAAAAGAGAATTGAACACCATGCTTAAGGCCTTCCCCAAACGTGGTCAGAGGACCAGTTTCACCACACATCTGGGAGCTCCTGGGAGCTGTGGAATCTCAGGGCACAGCAGGCTTGCTGTGTGAGTCCTTTTGTCTTAACGAGACCTCCAGGTGATTCATTTGCATGCTAAAACTTGGGCTGCCCTTGTCTGAATCATTTGCTACCAGGCGACCCTAAACCCTGCCACTCATTTAAACCCCAACAGTGTTAAGCTACACTGGCCCCCAGAGTTGCTTGGGCTAACAAAACCTCTGTTCTCCACACTGGTCTGGGGTAACCCAGTTCCCGCTGCGAGGCAGGGCACACAGGCTCCGGGAGCATAAGTGAAGAAATGTGCTCCTAGTAAGACAGAGTTGGGATAGCAATGTTGAGCTGTGGGTATTCTGTTACCCTTGCCGCTTAGTGAGTTTGCACGGGTCACGGCCACCTACTACAGTAATCAGAGCCGAACGGAAGACGCTGGGCCTGGGAGGAAGAGCTCTGCCAAGTCCTGCGTGGGCTTTTCACTATTATAATGATGTTCCTTAGCAACCCCCAATTAAGAAGTCCCCAGAAACCTTCCCACCAGACCCTGCTTTGGGGACTGGGGGAAATGAGTCCAGTCAACTTCCCAGAGGGATCTGTGGCTGTTCCTTTGACATCAGCTTTTTAGTGGCATCCGGTGGCTTTTTAGGGTGAAGGCAAGGAGCTACTGCAGTCTGGGGGAGTCATTGAAGCCTTTTGGGGAGCAATTGATGATTTGAGGGGGGAAGGTGAATGAAGGAAAGAGAGAGGAAAGAGGGACCAGAGACCCAAATAGAAAAACTCAAAGATGCCACATGAGTTAATAAGCAGATGGCCCACCTGTTACCAGAACTTAGTGAATCAAAGATCGGCAGGAGGCTGGCTCTCTGTCTAGCAAATGTTGACTCTCTAGAGCAAAGGCTGTGTGAAGCTTTCTCTCTCTGTGTCTCTGTCGCTCTGTCTCTCTCTGTCTGTCTCTCTGTCTCTGTCTGTCTCTCTCTCTGTCTTTGTCTTGTCTGTCTCTGTCTGACTCTCTCTCCCTTTCTGTTCTCTCTGTGTCTCTCAGTATCTCTCTCTGCCTCTGCCTCTGTCCCTGCTTCCTAGATGCAGATGAGATGAAGTGGAAACACCCAGCTTCCTTTCATCTGCTACCATACCTTCCCAGTTGTGATGGACTCAGTCCGGGAATCGTAACCAAATGACCTCTTCTTCCTTAGATTCCTTTGGTCACAGTGTTCTGTCTCTGTAATGGAGAGCACTGAACACAGCACCAGGTGCCCAAACTGACCTTAAGGGGCATTAAATCCAAGGATATGTCATGTGACTCAAGGATATGTCATGTGACTCAAGTTTTATCACGACTCATCTGTGAGTGGTGGGTGAAAACGATCCTCCGTAGAGTGTGAAACCCTTATTATATGTTATAGTATATACATTATAATATATAGTTATATTATATAATACATAAAAAGGAGGGAGTTGGGGATCCCAGACTTATGAGCAGTTGGCAGCAAAGGTGGAGCTCAAAAGTTCTTCCGTGGGCTTCAGCACCCCACTGGCACTGGCCTGTTATACATACCTACACGCCTGGTCTGCCTGATTATGCATTATTATTTTAAAGTCCTCATAAGCACTCCAGAAGTGTCCATTGCTTCATAGAACTGAGCAATTCTCTATTAATGGATGCCTGCAGGACTTTTCTGAAAGCCATTCACTCCTTCCTTGTCTAGGCTGTGATGGGGAAGGCAGAGACGACAGCAACAAAGCTTTGTAACCTCCAGTTATATTTTCTTGTTCTGAGACCCAGGCATACCCTGAGACAGGTGCTGTCATTATTATGCTAGCACCCAGAAGAGAGAACTGAGTCTTACCACAGAGACGCGCAGCTGAGATCTCAGACCCTCAGGAGAGTCGGACTCACAGGTCTGACTGCCACCCTGCTGACATGGGTCCTCTCTGGTCCCTCCTATGAGGCCTGCAGTGTTCCTCAGCCATGCATACCCTACCCAATGGCATGGAGAGACTACACCAGCCTTTCAGGACATAGATTCTGGTTCATTTAGCTCCTTTTTAGTGACATGAACCCTTAGCAAGTTCTGGGAATCCTGCGTGACTCAGTTTCCCCTCTGAAATGGAAATGACCATACTCATAGGATTGCAGTTTGGACATAGCAACATCGCGTTGCTCAGAGGATGTGTGTAGGAATTTTACAAATGAATCAAGCTAAGAGTCCTGAGTAAAGATGCCGGATGCCTGCTGAGCATTCTGGGAACTCATCCCTTCTCCTCTCACTGTTCTCCACCCGCCCACAGAGCAGCCTGTGTGTCGTGAGCACTAGGTAAGAGCTGAAAGCCGACTCTAATTTTGTCCAGGTATCTTGTAAATATTAGAGATCTAGCCAAATTATATCCAGACTTCAGACAGCATTTTTAAAAGATAAATGAGCTAACAACACAAACAAACAAACAAACAAATGAAGGTGTGGCTGATTGGATATAAAACTAACATTAAAAGTATCCCCAAGCTTTTATTAATTTACTACATGTAGCATGGACTTGAGGTTGAATTAGAAAAAGAAGAGCTCCTAAAACTCTGCCCCATCCTCCGTGACGTCAGCTTTTAGTCACTGAAACGACCCCTAAACTGCTGTGGTTCAGTCAAGATGTATTTCTTGATATTTCCTCATGTCTAAAATGACCCTCTATTTTAGGCAAAGTAAGCTAGGAAAAAAAAAAAGACAGGCAGGCCTGGAGAAACAGAATCATGCATGAGACATCTTTTTCTTTCTTTCTAGAAAGTTCCAATGATTTTCAAGGCTTCCTGTCTTCGAGGTCCTTCCCTCCCTCATTCCTCTTTATTTATTCATACCAGCCAAGATGACTTATTAATCTAACGATAAATTTCTTCCTTAGGTTGCAATTTTCATCTGGAGGGGGAAAACCCTCTTTTCATATTAATGATCTGTATCCTGTGGAGTGCCCACACCTCTCTCCCTTTGTTTGAGAGAAAACAGTAACAGCCAAGGCAGCCGTTCTAGGTAGGTAGACGCATTGCCGCCAAGTCAATCAGAAAGTGCCTCTCCCGGTGATGGCACTGAGGAGTGTGGGGGGATCTCAGCATTATTTTTTTTATTATATTTAGGACCTATAGCTCATGCATATAGTGCAAAATCAATTAATTTAAAGTAATAATTTGTACAAACACCCTCACAAAAATTTTAAAGGGTATTAAACACCCTGTTTTATAAACATAACACTTAATTTAGGGAAAAAAACATTTAGAAGGTAATGCATTTAGGATAAATGAACAACACATGAAAATAATAAATGAAATTTTCCCAGTTTAGAAAATGAATGTAATTAATTAACATTTAAATTACATTTTTAATTGCAATCATGGCCTCCCAGGGGACTCATAAGGGACCATAATTGCAATTAAAAGCATGTGGATTAGATAATAAAACAATACACGGTGTCTGGAATGTGCGATTTAAAATGGAAAACAGACATTGTTATCGGCACATCTAACTTAATTGTAGCCATAAAGCAAATGTGCTGTACAAAATAAAATTCACATACGGGAACATTTAATTCTGGAGTCTCTTAAAGGGGACACGCTTGAGAGCACATTTTATGACAGGTTCTGGTGGAAACAGCCCTTTAAGGCTTTCAGATCCAGGGCTGGTGACTTAATGTTTTTGCATTAATAAAAGCAGAGCTGAGTGTTCCTATTAAAACACACAGATACATTTAAGTAAAAGACGAAATCCGACATCTAAATTTATAGACATCAATACATAATTCTATTAGCCGGACAGACTGTAAGGCTGTCTAGTTTTGAGACTATGCCTTCTTTTTATTTTTTGTTTTTACTTTTTTATTTTCTCTTTTTTACAGGCTTCCCCTCCTCTTGGGAGACAGTGATCATGGAAGGTGGGAGGACTTGAGCCTAGAGAAAGGAGAACGACAGACAAGTCTGCCTGGCATGAGATCTGGGCCAACCCCCTGCCCTGCTGTTCTTACAAGCTATCTCCAGCCTTGGGAAGGCTGAGTTTAGCCACTGGCCCTCCCTGTTCATGGCCGTTATTACAAGAGCAGAAAGTTTTGTTTTGCAACCCACTCGAATCAGTGTTCTCATGTGAGGCACACCGGTCTGGTGAAACATTTTCTGATGGTCGCAACTTGGGCTGTGGGTACTCTTGGCGTCCAGAAGATGAAAGCCAGAGACCACTCAGCATCCTACAGCACAGAGGGCACCCTTCCCCGCCCTTTCAGGGAGGCACCTAGCTCAGTAGTATCCTAAAGGGAGTGATAAAGGGAGAAGAGAGGGAGGGCTGTAGAGATGCGGGAGAGCTCAGCATCCGGTCCTAGCCGGAAGCTGAGGCAGTCTGCATCCTGGGAGGAGCCAGAAAAACGCTTTTGGAATAGCTTTACAGCTGATGTAGGCTGAGGCCGTCTGCTTTGGCTTCTTCCTTGGCTTATTTATGAGAACAATGATTCTGCTTGCAGTATAAATGTATGTTAGCGTGAAATTGGAAGTCATAGAAATCCAGAAAGGCGAAGGAGCAGCGAGACAAAGACCTAGACTCCGAGGCCAAACAGGTCTCTAGTCAGTACTCGATGCTGTTACCATCGGGATAGCGTTGCTCAAGTCAGCTTCATTCTGCCAATCTCAGAGCTCTCTGTTGTATCTTTCAGTCATTACAGCATTCTGGCCCTCCATGGTGGAGAGAAGATCAGGAAAATGATGGTATGGAAATATGAAAAAGTGGTAAGTATATGCACCCGCGTGTACATAAGGTACATAAATGGTGCTTTGCAATAGATAAGTAGCAAGATACACAGGTGTTTCAATAAGCATACAACTCAATACACTTATAATACGGAGTACACACATAAGCACACATGTGGGTGTGTGTGTGGGGGAGGGTTATTAAGTAAACAATAAGTTGCTATGTAAACAAAACTATTCTTAAGATTCAAGTTTTAAGCCCCAGAAAGAGCGATTGAGGGACTTTCCATTGAAATGGGGAAGGAGAAGTTACAGGCAATCCTGCGATACGTTTCTATACCACCACACTCACAAAGCTCACAGCGTTCCACAAACGCATCCTCTAGGTGGATACGGAGCACCTGCAGCAGAGTAGAGGTAGTGCCAGCCTTGGGGCTGGAGTCCAAAGGACGGGTGGAAGATAGAGCATTTGCCTGGATCATAGGAAAACGGGCTACCACAGCTGTGGGCTTAGGCAGGGGAATTTCACATTGTGAAATGGGATGATTATGTCACATCCAGCGTGGGTGGGTCAAGGAAGCCGGGTCACCTGGAGGTGGGATTCAGGAAGACAGGAACCTGAGGAGCAAGGAGTGGGGACAATTAAGCTTGCAGGGTTTGTAGACCATAAGAGATCAAGTCAGATGAGCATGGCGGAGCTTTGTCAAGAACTCCCCAAGAAATGTGACCATCAATACATCATCCCTCACCTGTTGTGGGGCAGGAAATGAACACGAAAACCCAGGTGATCGTCTCAAGATGCCTGTGCACCTACCCAACCCGGGTCAGGTGAAAATTATGGATGTTCCAAGCAATAGTTACAAACTTCTCAAATTCAAGAGGAAGGAGAATGTGGGAACTTTGAAATAAGCATGCTAGGAATGGTTAGGGAGAATTTGGCCATGTGAAACATTGTTCGCTTTTAACCCAGATCACTAAAAATAACAAGTAATCAGGGTTTTGACCACTATTCAAGAGGCTGAAAGTCCTACACGTAGGCCGACGGCTCGGGATGCTCATCTCATCTTCCCCATCCATCGCTACGGGATGGCTGCACTTCCCAGTCTCTGACACATGAGATGCTGGCAGAGTAATGAGCCTCAATTACAGGGTTCCTTTCTGCTGTCTTCAGTGCCTTTAGAAGCCGTGCACCCCAGATGACATAGCCACTCCGCAGTGAAGGTGACATCCAATTCACTTAGAGAAGATTTCACATGAGTGAAAACCCTATGTGCTCTGTGCTGGACTATTGAGATCCACAGTTGTTTGTTAGAGCAGGTAGTGTGAATTATCCTAGCTAATGATGGGGGGTGGCGGCGGCAGGGGGATAGAGATGCAAAGGCATCATTGTGCGTCTCGATATGCACACGGCCATGGCCATCATGCCTTCCAGGATTGTGTTTTCTATTTACTATGCTCCTACCCTCTCCCTCCCTCCCTCCGTCTCTCCCTCCCTCCCTCCCTCCCTCCCTCCCTCCCTCCCCCACAACTTTCTTTCTTGTAACGTCTTTTGCCATCCAAACTTTCCTGGAACTCATGAGCACAGTCTCCCAAGTACTGGAATGCAGGTATGCCCCATCATGCTTTGCATCAGAATTTCCCTAAGGCAACGTTTTTGAATAGCCATGGATATCCTTGTTAGGGTTGGGAATGGTATAGTTATATGCATTGCAACTTTCAGAGCTATGAGAAGAACATATTCCATTCTAATGTACCAGAAGATTTGAGTAAGACCCTGGGAATTGTAGGGTGGGGTTTTGGGGGGCCAGAAATGGTTGTTGATACTGAGAGATATTGTCGTCTGTTCTAACATGTGCTGGGGGGCTAAAATAGTAGAGGGAACATATTTTGCCATCCTAGCACAAACATGAGACTTGCCCCTCATCACCAATGGATAGTTCAGTTAAAAAAAATAACATCCGTGCCCCAGGTGAGGAGCTCTGAGCTAATTCAGCTCCAGAGAGGCTCCATCCTGGGGACAATGACTTTCTTGCCTTCCAGAGACAGTCACACATCCACGATGCTCAAAAGCACAGAGTCCAGACAGAGCCAGAGCTGACGCAGTCTGGCTGTCTACCATGGTAGTGTGACCGCTGCCCTACGTCAGGTTGTGGCTACGATTTTGCCAGAAATGCTCCAGGGACTTTTTGTCACCCGAGTGTAAGACACGTCACACACATACCAGTGTGCTTCTCTCATTCTGAAGCCGGTGACGTTGCCCGTCACTGGGGACAAGGCATCCTTGTGTCCGTCATGACCAAATATGGCTCTGTTTATGCAGAGGTGTGACTGGCATGTGAGAGAAAGCAGGAACAGAACACCTAATGCTGACTAACCAGAGCCCTTCTCACTCAGGCCTGCTTCCCTCCATATAGGAGCTGCAGAGAGTGACATGAGATCAGAGTGTGGAACAGAGAGTGAAGTAGTCACCTGACATGCAGTGGGTACACTAGGCAAAGCACCAAGTTTCTCTCATGAAACCACATACACACACACTCACACACGTACATGCATACATGTACATGTACACAAGTACACACATGCATGCACATAAGCACACACACAAGTGTGTGCACATGCCCACACTAGGGTGGTCTGGAGGACCACCTCATTCAGTCTCAGGCTGACCCATCAGGCAGCTCCCATCAGGCACTGTTTCATTTGCCCAAGAAATGGTCCTGAGGTAACAAACTCTGCCTTAACGAGGCAGCTTCCACTCTTGCTGATCCCATTAGTTGCCCAATTGGGCAAGACAGGGTTTTAATTGTGTGCTACAAGCTTGCTTTATCAGCCTAAGGCCACACAGCAAACGAACCACAGGAGCGGGCCATGGACACTTCCAAAGCTGCTCCGCAGGGAAGAGAGAAGATGACTTCTGGAGGGGATTGGGGGCACCTGCCAATCTCTCGCTTTCCCTCCCTCCGCTCAGTGGCTTCGTGGGGGAGAAAAGCTTCAGCCACATGCCGATGTTCCGAGGCGTGAGAAATTCATATCTTACAGCGTTATGGGCAGAGTAGACAGCGCATTAGGTCAGGCCATGGAGGCAGGCAGCTGGGGCTCACACTGTGCTGTTCACTAGCTGAGCCTTGTTCTCCCCGTGTGTTAGAAAACATCCATGACACATTCACCGTTAGGTTGTCAGGAATGCTGAAAGGGAGAGAAGCGCTACAGATAAAGCCTTGGACCCCATTCTGACACTGGGGGGCACGACAAGTGTTTGCTACTGTTATTACTACCATACATACACTCATCTATCCATGTGTCTGCCCACCCATCATCTACTCATTATCTATAGCTTGTCAATCCATCCATCTGTTATGCATCTGTCATCCATCTGTCATCCATCCATCCATCCATCCATCCATTCATCTACCTGTCATCCATCCACTCATCCATCATCCATCCATCATCCATCCATCCATTCATCTACCTGTCATCCATCCACTCATCCATCATCCATCCATCCATCATCTATCCCTCTGTCATCTGTCCACCTATCTGTCATCAATCTATCCATCCACTCATCCATCATCCATCCATCCATCCATCCATCTGTCATCCATCCCTCTGTTATCCATTCATCTCTCATCTGTCCACCTGTTATCCATCCATCCACCCATCCATCTGCCATCTGTCCATCTATCTGTCATCCATCCATCTTTCATCTATCTATCTGTCATCCATTTATCCATCTGTCTATTTGTTATCCATCTGTCATCCATGCATCCATTATCCATCTGTCATCTATCCATCCATCTGTTATCCATCCATGCATCCATCTGTCCATCCATCCATCCATCCATTTGTCATCTAGCTATCTAGCCATCACCATTTATCCATCTATCCATCTTCAACTGTTTTTTTTTTTTTTTTTTTTTTGGTTTTTCAAGACAGGGTTTCTCTTTATAGCCCTGGCTGTCCTGGAACTCACTTTGTAGACCAGGCTGGCCTCGAACTCAGAAATACGCCTGCCTCTGCTTCCCGAGTGCTGGGATTAAAGGCGTGCGCCACCACGCCCAGCTTCAACTGTTATCCATCCATTCATCCATCAGTCTATCCATCATCTAACCACCTACCACCATCCATCTATAATCTATCCATCCTTGTATTTATACCTCGCATCATCTATAACAAGTGTGAGGGTTGAGTGACCACTAGGGAGGTACAGAGGAGAGGCAGGGATGAATCAACCAAGGACCCTTGCATTCTAAGCATCAATGCTCTTGGCTTCCTTTCACTTTGCCCTTCTGTGCCAGGCAATGTCAGCTCATTTTATGCAGAATTAGGGACCCCTGTGGAGTTAGTGCTAAGGAGACTTAATTGTTAGAGAGAATCCTATTTAAAGCCATCAAAAAAAATAAATAAAACCTGGACCTGGTGGTCTAAACCTGTAGTCTAAGCTGTTCTGGAGACTGAGGTGAGAATATTATAAACTCATGGCTTCCTGTGCTACAGAAGCCAAAGCCAGCCTAGATAGTGAGATCCTCACCTCGAATAAAAAGTACATCAAAAGAACATCCCATATTTGATCCGCAGCTCTCTGCCTCCGCACTCTGAGCCAATGTACTGTCTAGTCTACGTCACCTTGTCATCCTGCAGGCTAGGACATCTTGTCACCCAAATGTAGGTTGGTGGCACAGCTCTTGCCCAGTATGTGAAGGCGTTGTTTGGGCTCAATCCTTAACACTATCAAAACACCAACCAGTCAACCAACCAACCAACCAACCCCCTGCTCCCCGCCCAATCCTCCCCATAAAAGCAACCAGTAGGATGAGAGGACATTTCTGCATAGGTGACAATATCAGAGCCCCCAGCTTCAGCTCCTGTGGTTCAGGAGAAGGCTCAGCTCCTTCTAACACTGTACTATGAAGGTGGATGTGATTACTAATTTCACCCGGCTGTTTAGTAGAAAATGAAGCTTTCAGTTCCTAAGTTTTTCTAGCTTCATTTCCAGTGCCTAACACACCAGAGTGGCCAGCAGCTACGGCAGCTGGCACCCAGGAAGAGGGCCTTCCCGTCACCCCTGAGGTGTGCGCATGCTCAGTCTTCCCCAAGAATGAACCACTCCTTCCTTTTTATCTGTTCAAAATGAGAACACATCCTGCCTATCAAATTACCAGGCAGCGATAGAAGGCAAAGGTATCGTGAAGCCGATATTGCTTTACACGTCTGGTCCTGGTCCGGCAATTTATCTACTTTTCTTGGTGTAATGAATATGATGAGAGCGGAAACGGTCACCTTTGCTCCAA
The DNA here is from genome assembly GCA_902729485.2 of Mus minutoides. Classification (NCBI taxonomy): domain Eukaryota; kingdom Metazoa; phylum Chordata; class Mammalia; order Rodentia; family Muridae; genus Mus; species Mus minutoides. The sequence goes on from CACVCL010034686.1 coordinate 20,287, forward strand.
GAATCCAGACTGATGGCAACCCTACCACGTAAACCACGTGTGCCCCGCGATGAGGATGATTTTAAAGAAAAGAAGCACCTGTGTAGGAAGATGTTCATCTCAGTGGGGTTTATAACGACAAAAAATTCAACCAGAGGGGGACCCAAGGTAGAGAGTGATTACCTACAAAATAAAGAAATAGAAACTAAATACCATGCCCCATGTATGCTGGGCTGAGGAATCCAACCCAGGCCTTGTAGTGTGCTAGCAAGCATTTTACCAACAGAGCATACCTGGCCTTTGTATTTCTTCTTCTGTATCTTTCTTTTTAAAGATTATTTTCTCAATAATTAAGATAAAAATGAAAGTATGACAATGAAAACACAGCTAATGTTATTAAAATGAAAAAAAACCGCCCTTGTTAAAAATATAACCGGTGATATAGTCATTTCTAAGGAAGAAAACCCACTTTCAACTTTTAAATCAAATTTTTTCTTTTTTTCTTTTTTTTTCTTTTTTTCTTTTTTTCTTTTTCTTTTTCTTTTTCCTCTTCTCTTCTCTTCTCTTCTCTTCTCTTCTCTTCTCTTCTCTTCTCTTCTCTTCTCTTCTCTTCTCTTCTCTCCTCTCCTCTCCTCTCCTCTCCTCTCCTCTCCTCTCCTCTCCTCTCCTCTTCTCTCCTCTTCTCTCTCTCTGTCTCTCTCTCTCTCTCTGTCTCTCTCTGTCTCTCTGTCTCTCTGTCTCTCTGTCTCTCTGTCTCTCTCTCTTCCCCTGTTTTTGGGAGAGGGGAGCAGTCAGCAGCAGTTAGAATATACAAGGCAAAGTCCCATTTCTTCCTCTAGAGGGCCTCGTTCCTGAAGCGGGACCACTCACTCTCTGCCCATGCACCCTGGATAGAATCTGGAGGCTTTGACTGTTAAACTTCCCCGAGGCCATGAAACCTCAGATGATTCCCAGGAAACATTGCGCCCAGCACCTGAAGACACTTTTAGGGATGGAAATTTGATCTCACAGCTGGTTGCCCTAGCTAGCTAGCCAGACTTCATCACTATACCATTAGAACAGTTGAAAACCTGACACCAGGGACATAGAAGGGAGCAGGGTGGGAGGCTGTGGTTCAGCCCAGGAGGGAGACAGAGGGTCTTCCCACTTGCTATAGATGAGGTGGCTCAATCCCAGACACTGCCTGGGCCAGGCCCTCCCTTTGTCCATTCCTCCTCCAAATTCTCCTTTGTGGCTATTAGCCATACCAGATGAAGGTCCTAGCTTATTATTTTATCCTTTCATTAGAATCTTGAGGCAAACTGCTTTTATTTATATAATTGAGCAGAAAAGAACAATGCAGTTGACCTCTCTCTCTCTCTCTCTCTCTCTTTTTCTCCCTCTTTCCCTCTCCCCCTCCCTCTCCCTCTCCTTCTCCCTCTCCATCCCCCCCTCCTCTCCATTCTCTCCTTCCTCACTCCCAGATAAAGTCTCACTGTGTAGTCCTGGCTGACCCAGAACTTAATTATTATGTAGACCATGCTGAACTCAAACCCATAAAGGTCTGAGTGCCGGGATTAAAGATGTGGACTGTCAGGCCCAACTCAGTCTTTGTTTCTTTTTGTAACCAAGTCTTCTAGACCTTCTGATCTTTCTACTTCAGCCTCCAGAGAACCAGAACTACACAGCTACCAACCACATCAAGATCGTTGGGTCTGGATTTTGAGCCAGGAGCTGAAGGCAAATGAAAGTTGAAGTTCCTTTGAGATATTTGTCAAACAACTCGAACCCAAGTCACTAGCTCTCAGAGTGTCTGGTTGGTTGTCTAGGATGTGATAATAATTGCACCCATTCATTGGGGTTGATGAATGTTTACATAAACAGCTTGCTGTCGTATGAACTGCTTGAGGCATAGTAACTGCTTGCTACTGAGAGCCCACCCTACCTGTTTACCTGATTCCCAAGACCCTTCTCCCATGCACTGCACTCCAGGTGGGAAGTCTTTCCTCTAACCGTGTCTTGTTCTGGTCCCAGGGCTTTAAGACAATGCCATCCCTCAGCCTAGAACAGATATTTACTGGGCTCAGCTTTTCTCTGCGCTGAGCCATTTCATCAGAAACCCTCCACTGACATTTCTGCCACAAATATCCCTAGCAAGATCTGATGGAATTTAGTAGCAATTTCCTTGAAAACCAAAGCAAGCCAGAGAGAACCTTTCTCTTTCTCTCTCCTCCATCACTGTCTGCAGTGCGCTTATGGCTCCTCTTCAACCCAGTCCCAGAGCAGTGAAGGCTTTCTCCCTGGCCGGCTGCTGCTTGCCTAGAACTGGACTGAGAGCTGAGAATTAATGAATGAATGAAGAAGTGAAGTCCAAGAAGACCGGCTCTTGGTTCACGGCTCAAAGCACCTCCAGAGCTGGGATTTGTGTGTAATGATTCCAGAGGAGATGGCAGTGGTATTTGTCCTAAGCATGGGCGCATTTGTGTTTTCCAACATGCCAGAAATGCTGTGTATCCATGAGCAGGAGACCACCAGCAGCTATAGGACACAGAGAGTGGGTGTTCTGCATAAGCCTAGGCTACACCCAACAATAGGCTATGGGAGATTTGAGGCTGCCTCTTGGGCCTGGGAATAGGAAAGCATCTATTCTAAAAAGGGTAAACTCTTCCAGCCTTGTAGGTTTATTTAAAACATTTTATTTTTATGTTTAATTATGTGTGTGTGTGTGTGTGTGTGTGTGGGTGGCAAGCAGTTTTGCCTATGAATGCAGGTGACTAAGGAGGCCAGAAGAGGGCGCTAAATCCCATGGAGCCAGAGTTGCAGGCAGCTATGAGCAGCACCCCATGTGAGTGCTGAGAACTGAACAGGATTGCCCTTCAAGCACACACACATTTCAGCTCCCTTCTACCCCAGGACCCTTGCACATGCTTGTGCCTCCTCCTCAGCTGCTCTTTCCTCTCTTCACCTACTGACCTTCTGTTCTTCCTCCAAGACATTATCCAGTCCCCAGAAACGCCTGCTCCAACTCCCCCGAGGAGCTCAGTGTTCCAACTAATGATTGTCTCTATCCCTGGGGTGTGAGCTCTGTTCTGCAGATAACTGTGTCAGAGTTTGCTTGGCACGGGGTGTGCTGTTACTGTCACAGATGCTGGCTTAGGTCTGGCGTCGTAGAGGCTCAGTAAATATTTGTTGATTGGACTAAATCTGCGCTGGGCACTAATGAAAGGGAGTGATCTCCGTTTCCAACGATAGTTTCCAACGATAAGCCGATGGTTTCCTTTAGCCACCTAGGTGCTTGTTGTTTTTGCCTTTCAAGTCTTCACTTGTAAATAAATCATTCACTTGGGATGGTTTTGATAATGTGCTGCTGTCCTGGGAAGGGCAGATCGTCCCTGTGCTCTGATAGGTTGGCTCTGATGCTTTCTGGGTTGGCACACAAGCTTTCGGGGCAAGCTTGTGCTTTCTACAGTACCCTCCCCAAACCTGTAGCTGCAGAGCAGAGGCTGCTGCAGGCCATATGCAGATGAATGAGTGTCAGTGTATGTCCATAAAACCTTATTGATACAAACAAGAATATGGTTGGGCCTGTCCATGCATGGTATTCTGCTGAGTTCTGTTAGTTATACAGATAGAAGGTAAAAAGACCAAAACATAGATCCCTCTTGTATTTAACCCCAAAGAGTTGCACAGCTCAAGATCCTGGCTGATTCTGAGAACCATCTGGGGGCGTCAGTTGATCTCTCTGGGCCAGGGCTTACTGGTGAATACGACAGACAGTGTACATGGCTGTGGCAGTGAAGGCACATGATGCCATGTCCTGTCCCAAACCTCCTAAGTGGCATCCCTTACCCTTGGAATGAAGTTCCAAGCTCTTACGCAGGCTCCGTACAAGCTGCCTTCTGGTGACCTCACATGTTCCCACCTCCCAGCCACACTAGACTCCTTGGAGCGTCTGAAGTACAGCCGCGTGACCACAGACAGGGCTTTGGCCTGTGCTGTCTCCTTCCAGGTGCTAAAGAGTCATGGGATTCATGCCAGCACTTCATTCGGACGTTGTTTAGACATCACCTCCTCAGCTAAGATCTCCCCCGACTACACCACGGGGCGATGACGTCACTATCAGGACTGATGACGTCACCATCGGGGGCGAGGCTTTTGTGTGGAAGTCTCAGCAACCCAGTATCTCCCCTTGAGTTCTCCACCACCCACTTAGATAAAAAAAAAAAAAAAAA
>CACVCL010034690.1:0-24344 GCA_902729485.2 Mus minutoides
ATACTAGGCAACCCTGTCTTCTATTTTTCTTTTTCTTTAACTCAACCAAGAAATATTATATCAGCTCCCTGATGCTTTTGACTAATCATATGAGGAAGAGAACAGTTTCTGGCTCTGGAAGACTGCTTCCCTTGGTTTTGCTCCCAATCATCATGAAATGTGCTTACCCATGGAGCATGCCCACACAGCTGTAGACTCTGTTATGGTGGTTAGCTCTTATCTGATGCTTGAAAAAAAATGTAGTTGGAAGCCAGGGGAAGGCCATGCCCCTGATCATTTTCTTTCATCTCCTTTATGTAGGGTCTGAAAATAGCTGGTTATTTCCCAAGGGCTGCACAAAGAAACTTGCATGCTTCCCTCTGGATTTGAATCCCTCTTAGGAACAGACTTCACTTCCTGTCCACTCTAGCTCCAAGGACCGAAAAAGAGGCTTGTTCTTACCCTCTGGTGGGCTCTTAGCTGGTGGTGGATTTGACTGCCTTCCCTTGGGCCTGGGGTACTCACAGACTCTAAGGGTCATACCTCATGAGAGAGTTCACAAGAGAGAGGTGGGGGAAACTACTGGACCTTCATGTAACTCATATAGGTTCTTGTAGTCACCACTTCTATGAAAAAATATTAGTCATTGTTAGAGAGATAGCTCAGTGGGTAAATTTCTTGCTTTGCAAACATAAGGAGTTGAGTTTGATTGCTATAATCTTTGTAAAAGAGCTGGGGGTGGTAGTGCATGCCTGTAATCCTAGCACTGGGGCAGGGGACAGGCACATGGCTTCCTGGGCCTTGCTGGACAGGCAGTTTTGTCTACTTGGTGTACTTGGGCTAGGGAGAAACACTGTCTCAGAAAACAAAGTGAATGACACATAAGGAACTACACCAGAGGTTTATCTTGAGCCTACACACACAGAGAGACAGACAGGCAAACAGGTGTACAAGTGTATGCGTACACACATGTACGCACGCACGCACGCACACACACACACACACACACACACACACACACACACACACACACACACACTCAAAAGCCTTAATGTGACATCTGGCCCATCCAAGAAGAAAACAACTTAAAATTTAATGTTAATCTCTTGTAAAGTTCTAATTTTTCCAATTTATTTTTGTTAAACCCACCCATTTTACAAAGTGAAAATACTCACATGAAGTTACTTCATTTAACTCTTCCAGGATAGTGAGAAGGCTAATTTCAATTTTTCCAACCAAAGTGGCACAGACATATTTCTTTATATTTATGTCCAAGCATGTCCAAGTCTATCCCAGGATAGCCTTCTAACACAGAAACTGATGATTTTTTGCAAAGGGTCATGATATAAGGGGAGGTGCAGATACTAAGGTCTAGTTCCCGAATTGGTTCTTGATTTGTTATTAACGAAGGCTGGGAGCCAATTGCTGGGTGGAAGGTATAGGTGGGACTTCCAGGGAAGAAGAAGAAGAAGAAGAAGAGCTGCAGGGAAAGAGAGAGGAGCCTTTTCTGCCATTGGGAACAATAAGAGAGGAGCAGTCAGGTAAGATCTCAGGGCATCCAGGGCCTCCAGCACTGCTGCAGGCAGGTTTCTAGAGATATTTGGCAGGGTCTAATTGGAATGGCCACTGAGTTTAGGGTGCAAGGAGAGATGGGGATGGTGGTTTGGTAAGGACACACGTTTTCAGGTGGGAGGTATCTGTGTCCAGCAATTGTGCCACGAAAAGCAAGCTGTAAAGTGACAAGCGCTGAGTGTGTGTCCTTTTTCCTCGGATTCAAAGGCCTTGGGTGGAGCTGGCAACGCAACTCCTCCAGTAGCAAGGATCTCAGGAGTAGACTGGTGAAGCAGTCAACTCCTGGAGCATAAGATTGGTAGGAAAGAGAAGCTGGGTCAGTGCTAGCAGCACCGGTTCTGGAGCTGAGCCTAGAGGAACAGGAGGGGCTAGTAGCACAGCCATGATCAAAGGAAAAGAGTGTTTATACAAGTACACACAACATCATGCACTCTGTTTTGGCTTCCTCCCTAAGAAATTTCTTCAGCATATGTGCAATGGCATCATCAGCTGAGAAATGTCCCTGAAGCAAAAAATACCTTTTACAGATAAGAAAAAGGACATTATTTTGCTTTTATTTTTATGTAATAAAAGCATTTCTATAATTGGAAGGAATTTGTGGCCAATATAATTGTTTTGAGCTATTGTTTTGCTTTTATTTTTATTGAATTTAAACACTTAAGTATTTGAATAAAATTTGCAGCAAATATCCTTATTTTGGAAATTATTTTTTCTTTTCTCAGTATTTTTATTTGTGATAGTGGGAAGGATAATTTCAGAAAATATTGAAAAGATAATTCTCTATGGGATGCAGCATGCATTCAAGAAGAGAGTCTTACAATCTCTTTCCAGTTTTAATCTGGAGACTGAACCAGGACCGTGTGCCTGGCAAGCATGCTTTCCTATCACTAAGCTACATTCCAGTCCTGTAAGGTTACGGATGGATCCATCAGGGGAGGTTCCAAAGGTCAGGGGTAGCTTAGAGGGCTCTAAGGAAAATAGGAGGATGTTGGAGAACTCACAAAGTAGTGAAATTCCAAGGATGGGATGCCTTCCTTGGAATCCCAAGGAAAAGAAGGAAATGCCAAGGATGAGATGAAGAGAAAGAAAGATTAAGGCTTGGAGATATCAAGTACTAGAAGTATCAGTATGCTTGATGTCACCCTATGCCACACTTAGCCATTCATGTGGCAGACCATTTCTTTCATGGGAATGAACAGGGAACCAGCTTTGAATGATCCCAGAGCCTAAATATTGGGTTTTCTGCCCAAGAGAGGAAGATTATAGAAAAATTATTAACCCATACATTTTTAGAATCTCATCCACAGATTAAAAAATGAATCATTTGTCTTTAGAGATGTATGCAGATCACTAAAGTTATATATGTTCACACATATTTTCAAGTTAGTATCTGGACTAGCAAGCTTAAGTTCTGTTCTCTCCAGAATTGCACACAACCAGTGGATAGTTTCAGACACAATCTCACAGTAAGCCCACTGCTGAGGTTAGAAACTTGAAATCTTCAAATTAAAAAGCAGAAGGGTCTTGTGTTTTGGTTCAACCAACACATTTTAACCTTTGGTTTTGAAGCTGAGCTCTGCAACAAGGTTGTTTGGAGAAAACAAACTGAGGGTTAAGTAAAAATCACTACCTTTAACCTCAGGAACGCGAGTCCTCTCTTTATTCTGTAGGGATAATGGCACTGTTTTTCTTCCAGGCTTCAAAGCAGTTGCAAAAAGAAACCAAGATGGAGGAGAGCCCAAAGCATATGAGAGAATTCATAACAGAAAGTAACTTCATTAAAACCTGACTCTTTTAAAAGCAGCGAATGCCAACCCATTGAGGTGCCCATTGCCTGTAAAGCTCCTAGATCTAGAACAAGCAGGCTTCATCCCAGGGATACAAGGTTGGTACAATATATGAAAATCCATTAATGTCATCCACTACATATACAAACTCAAAGAAGAAAATTACATGATCATTTCATTAGATGCTGAAAAAGCATTTGACAAAATATAACATCTCTTCATGTTAAAAGTATTGGAGAGATCAGGAATTCAAGGCCCATACCTAAACATAATAAAAGCAATATACAGCAAACCAACAGCCAACATCAAATTAAATGGAAAGATACTTGAAGCAATCCCACTAAAATCAGGGACAAGACAAGGAGACCCACTCTCCCCATATCTATTCAACATAGTACTTGAAGTTCTAGCTAGAGCAATAAGACAACAAAAGGAGATCAATGGAATAGAAATTGGCAAAGAAGTCAAGGTATCACTATTTGCAGGTGATATGATAATATAATAAGTGACCCCAAAAATTCTACCAGAGAACTTCTACAGCTGATAAACAACTCCAGCAAAGTAGCTAGATATAAAATTAACTCAAATAAATCAGTAGTCTTTATACAAATGATAAACAGGCTGAGAAATAAATTAGGGAAATAATGCTTTTCACATTAATCACAGATAGTACAAAATATCTTGGGGTAACTCTAACCAAGCAAATGAAAGATCTGTATGACAATAACTTCAAGTTTTCCAAGAAAGAAAGCAAAGAAGACCTCGGAAAATGAAGATATCTCCTATGCTCATGGATGGACAGAATTAACATAGTAAAAATAGCCATCCTACCAAAAGCTATCTACAGATTCAATGCAATCTCCATCAAAATTCCAACTCAATTCTTCACAGAGATAGAAAGAGCAATTCTCAAATCCATCTGGAAAAACAAAAAACCCGGAATAGTAAAAACAATTCTTAACAATGAAAGAACTTCTGGGTGAATCACTATCCCTGACCTCAGGGCAATAGTGATAAAAACTGCATGGTATTGGTACAAAGACAGACAAGTTGATCAATGGAATAGAATTCAAGACCCAGAAATAGAACTACACACTTATGCACACTTGATCTTTGACAGAGAAGCCACAATTATACAATGGAAAAAAAGATAGCATCTTCAATAAATGGTACTGGTCTAACTGGCAGTTTGCATGCAGAAAAATGAAAATAGATCCATATTTGTCATCTTGCACTAAGCTCAAGTCCAAATGGATCAAGAACCTCCACATAAAACCAGACACACTGAATCTAACAGAAGATAAAATGGGAAAGAGCCTCAAACTCATTGGCCCGGAGGTTGGGGGTATTTCCTAAACAGAACTCCGATGGCTCAGGCTATAAGTTAAGAATTGACATTTAGGACCTCATGAAACTGAATAGCTTCTGTAAGCCAAAGTCATAGTCCGTAGACAAATAGGCAGCGTACAGATTGGGAAAAAACCCTTCACTAACCATATCCCCCATCTGATAGAAGGCTAATATCCAAAATATATAAAAAACTCAAGAAGCTAACTTCCCAAAAGCCAAACAATCCAATAAAAAAATGGGGTATAGAACTAAACAGATAATGCACAGCAGAGGAATCTCAAATGTCTGAGAAACACTTTAAGAAATGTTCAAAGTCCTTAGTGATCAGGGAAATGGAAATCAAAATGACTCTGATATTCTACCTTACAGTAATCACAATGGCTAAGATAAAAAAACTAAGGTGACAGCATATGTTGGCATAGATGTGGAAAAAGAGGAACACTTCTCCATTGCTGGTGGGATTGAAAACTGGTACAAACACTCTGGAAATCAATCTGCAGGTTCCTTAGATAATTGGAAATAAATCTACTTGAAGGTCCAGCTATACCACTCTTTGACAAATACCAAAAAGAAGCCCCACCATGTCACAGGGGCACATGTTCCACTATGTTCATAGTGGCCTTGTTTGTGATATCCAGAAGCTGGAAACCCAGATGTCCCACAACAGAATAATGGATACAGACAATGTGTTTCATTTACACAATGGAATACTACTCAGCTATTAAGAATGAGAACATCACATGTTTAGCAGGCAAATGGATGGTACTAGAAAATATCATCCTGTGTGCGGTAACTGAGACCCAAAAGGACATGCATGGTATGTACTCACTAATCAGTGGATATTAGCTAAAGCCAAATGCCCAAGTGAGGATGCCTCAGTCCCACTTGGGAGGGAGAAGAAAGCAATCACAGGGGGTGGGCAGTAGGAGGGAGAGACCTAGGTAGAAGAGGGGACAGGGAGGGGAAAAGGGGAACATGATCAGGTATTGGGGTGGGAAACAGAACTGAAGCCCTTAGGTCCAGCAGAAAGAATGGAAACAGGCAACAAGGGGAGGTAGGAGGTGGGAGGACCCCCAAGAATGTACCAGAGACTTGGGAGGTGAGAGACCCAGGACTTAAAGGGAGGGAACTTAAACAAAATGCTCTACAGTGGGGAGAGGGAATTTGTAGAATCTTCCTCCAGTAGAAAGACAGGACATCAAGTGGAGGCATGGGGTTGCCATCCCATAGTCAAAAACTCTGACTCTGATGTTTGATAGAGGAGGATAAGCCATTTGGAGCAGAGAAGGTACCATCCTTCCCAGTATAGACCAGTAGGACTCAAAGGTTCTGCACCCAGTGGGAAAACACATACCATAGAAAGACCAACAGTCTCAACTAACCTGGACTCCCGAGATCTCCCAGACACTGAGTACCAATCAGGCAGCATAGACCAGCTGATATGAGGTCCCTGACACATATACAGCAGAGGACTGTCTGGTGTGGCCTCAGTGAGAGAAGATGCACCTAACCATTGAGAGACTTGAGGCCCCAGGGAGTGGAGAGGTCTGGTGGGGTAAGGGTTAGAACATCTTCTTTGAGACAGGGTTGGGGAGGTAGTATGGGATGAGGAACAGTCAGAGGGCAGATCATGATGGGGATAATGACAGGACTGAAAAAAAAAGGTTAAATATAATGATGATCATGGTGATAATAATAATAATGATGATGATAATAATAATATCACTATATAGGTGACAAATAAAAACATTTAATGATGTCACCTTTCTCTTTTTAAAAATGTGCCCATACATCATTTAATCATTAAATTCACTTTTGTATCTTCTCATTTTTATGTCTTTGAAAATCTTATGTAATATATTTTGACTGTAGACACCCTACCCCATTATTCCTGCCTTCCTTGACCACTCAACTTTGTGTCTTATTTTAAAACAAACAAACAAACAAACAAACAAGAAAACAAACGACAATCAAGTAAAGTTTGTTCTGCCCATTTTTCTTGGAATTGTGGCCTTCATTGGATGGTGACTTATCGCACAAAGAGCTGTGCCTTTAAGGACAGAGACTTTGTCTCTCAACAGTTGTCAACTGCTAAGAACTCCTGAGCTAGGAGAGGGATTTTGTGTTTACTTCCCTTTCCACACTGTGATTTTATGTGACTCAAGCTTGCACAGGTCTTGTGCTGCTTTGAACTCCTAGGGGCAACTACCCTGCTATGAGCAGAAAACCCTTATTAGAGCACCCAGTTGTTCCTGTTATCATCTTGTTTTCAGGTTTGGTGCCCTCTACTGGAAAGGGTTAGAATGATGGATTTGCTTCTGATTCCTAGGCTGAATGTAGGCACATTTTGAAAAAAAAAGAATTATATATATACTTAAGACCATTTTGTGGAGGAAAGGTGATGCTTTTAATATAGTTCTTCACATATGATGTACATCTTTCTTTGTTAATTGGGAAGATGAAAAGGTTTTGAGCCAATACATGCCAACTATTATTGTCTTAAAAACGTCTTGAATACAATGCAAAATTATTTAGTTATAAAGGGCTCATCTGATGAACTAACTTTACTAATGGTAGAGTTCATGTGTCTGAGGTCAGAATGATGACCCAAGACTCAGAAGCTACATAAGAACTTGTGTGGGATAATGTTCCCATTTCTTTACTTGACTGAATATATCCATGCATAGATACTCACGAAAGAACACATATACTTGGGCAATTTTATTCAGAGTGTGAAGTTTGAGGTTGGAGTGAAGGAGGTTACAAGCTTCCCACCTTCTTTGGGGGGGCTCTGTAGCTGCAGGATGCCATGGAGAGCGGAGGAGACAGTCCTCTCTGTAATGACTTTATTGCATCATCCTCTTTTCTAACTTACTGGATTCTGATCTGAAGGAGGAAGCCAGTGTCTCCTGGGATCTTGAGGGCTAACATCTCCTAAAGAGTCTTGTTGATGGGGATAATGCTATTTAAGAATGTTTGTTTCACTAACTTATACACAAGAACCTAAGTTACAAAACTCTACAGGATGTAAATATTCCAATTTCTTCTTGAAGACAAAGTTGGAACTGTTTGAGGTCACACAGATTCGAACCTCTGGAGCTTTGGAGACTTTTTGCCCATGCTTTACAACATGATGCCTCATAACCCATACGCACCCCACTAGGGTCCTCTAGGAGAAACTGCTTCCCCAGGTTGGCTATACTCGTTTGTGAGGAATGGCATGTTTTGTATGTAGTCTTAGTGCATATAAGTGAGCGTGGAGTGGAGTATCTCCCTTATGATTATACATGATCCTTCCTATTTAATGTAAACTAGACATGGGGAAAAGTTCTCTGTCTATTTTTTTTGTGGTATTGTCCTTTGATATACCTTAGTGTTAATTCAGGATTCTACCGCCCTCCCCCAAATACTGTAAAGGGATAAAACTTAGGTTTTACAGCCTTCATAAATATGGACCTCCAATCGCTTCTGAGCCCAAGAAGACTCACCTATACTTTGGGAAGACTTTTTGATTTCTGCATATTGTCCCCAGAATATATATGCCAGCTTCAGGGAGGCCAGGACAAGGGGACAAGAGCAGGTCTTCTATTTAAGAAATTATGACTTAGAAGGTCTGACCTTCCCTTTCTCACTTTGGAGCAGTCACGGCACACTGAGGTGCCTGTGACTACAGGCAGATTCTCTGTCCGTCCTCTTGGGACAGATGTGGGTGTTATCCTTCTGCACTGGACCCTGAGACACTCCACCACTCTCTGGTGGAATTCCCGAGACTCTTGCACAGAGTGCTTATTAAGTTCCAGGTCTCTGAAGCAGTTGTAGAGTTCTGGGCTCTTTTGACATGATCCAGTCTTGGAAAAGCATCCTCTGAGGAGGAAACAAGAAAAAGAGCAGGGACTGCTAGGAAGGCTTCTAGCTGATGAGGATGAGGATAACTGGGATTCCTGAGCATCCAACTCTACACCATGCCCCTATTTAAGTCTCCAAGGTAAGAACAAGAGGGAAGGAATGTTCTTGGAAGTAGACTAAGAAACGTAGGGGCCTCATAGACTGCACATAAGGTGCTTGGAAATCTTTTTATCACACCAATGCAAACACAATTCTTAACTTTTAAACATCTTTACAGTGTTTTAAATAGACATAGCACACTATTCTTATGCAACCAAGCTATGCACTGTGCCACTGAGGAGTTTATAGTAGAGAATGAGTCAGACACACACACAAAAAAACTGTTGGCCTTCTGGCACTTGCATTGTATTTGGAGAAACATTCACATCAGCAGATCAGAGAATCCTGCATTGCAGAAGACAATTAAGGGTTAGAGCAGGCTTTTCTAAGATAATTAGGCCACAGCAGGGGGATTGCAAAAAGACAGGACTGTCTCAATGCCAGGAAATAGCATGGATAATCTTCAGAGGTAAAAGAACATGAAGAGTTGACAAATATACTCTCACATTGGAAGGCGGTAGGCAAAGTGGTGAGGAACAGCAAGACCAGGGCTGGTAATGGAGATGTATCTGGATAGGGGTCTCAGGCAGGAGACTGTCTTAATGTGAATACTCACCTCTTACCATCTCTTTGAGGCACTTTTGCAGCCTCCTTGTATGTTTAGGGTACACAGCTTGCTTCCGACTAGGGGGGATAAAGAGATATTTAGTGCTAGGATCCTAGAGAGAAGGTTGGCTCCATCTACTCTAATGTAGCGCTCCAGTCCTGAGTAATCTTTTCACTGCCGTGATGGTTTAGAGATGGCCTGAAGAGATGAAATGGAGGTGGAATATCCAGCATGAAGAGGGAGAAAGAAGGCTGGGAAGGAAGGGTACTTCACAGCTGGTCTCGGCGTAAGTCACTGTGCAGAGTCAGGGAGGGCCATAGCTAGGGTGAGTCTGTCTCAGCTTTCTTACCCTATGGCCTGGGTATCCTCTATTTGCCCCACTAGGTCTCAGCATGGTGCATTTAGAAAGTGAACACTTGTGGAGATTCTCATGTTTCTGGCTGGACCTTGTCAACATGAGGAACCAGCAGGAGATATAAGAGTAATAAGGAAAACCGGAGACTAGCTCTCAAATTCCCTTCCTACCAGGCATGTTTTGATGATGTCCTTTACTTCCATACAAAGTCCCAGATCTTGAAAAGTGGCCCCTCCTGTGTTCTCCTAACTACACCTGGGTTACATAACCATGCTCACGGTTCATCCTGATATTTCATGATCCCGTCAATGCACCTCTGTAGAGGGTCCCTTCCTTGTCTCCATGAATGTGCTGGGTATTCTATTGTGGGTATCAGATAAGATCCTATCACTACACAGTCTTTACCAGTCTTGACAAGCAGACTGCTTCCTTAGTGGGACATTAGAAGATTGTTCTAATATGATCCCCAAATACCAAATGAATTCATATCTGCCTCAGGGCGATTCATTTATTGATGCAAAATATCACTCATCGGGGATCATACTCTCAGAGAATTCATCCATCCATTCAAACACATACTTTTGATTTTGCTTGTTAAGTTTATGTTGATACTATAGTGTAACATGAAATTCCATGTGGTATGAGATTTCATGATTTCTTCTAAATGTTGTGTAGCACTATATATTCAGTGATGTTTATTATATGGCAGAAGAATACTGTTTTTTTTTTTCTTTCTAGGAGAAAATGTCTTGCTACACTTGGGGACACAAATGAGAATCATTTATATATAACAATGTCCACTTTTCATAATGTATGTTCAGTACCCAGCTCTTTGTGGCTCACCGGCATCCCAGGACTGGAGACCCTGCACATGTGGCTCTCCATCCCCTTTGGCTCCATGTACCTGGTGGCTGTGGTGGGGAACATCACCATCCTAGCTGTGGTAAGGGTAGAGCGCAGCCTGCACCAGCCCATGTACTTCTTTCTGTGTATGCTGGCTGTCATTGACCTGGTTCTGTCTACTTCTACTATGCCCAAACTTCTGGCGATTTTCTGGTTTGGTGCTGGCCACATTGGCCTGGATGCCTGCTTATGCCAAATGTTTCTTATCCATTGTTTCGCTACTGTTGAGTCGGGCATCTTCCTTGCCATGGCTTTTGACCGCTATGTAGCCATCTGCAATCCATTGCGTCACAGCATGGTGCTCACTCAGACAGTGGTGGGTCGTTTGGGGTTGGCTGCCGTCCTCCGAGGAGTTCTTTACATTGGACCCCTACCACTTATGATCCGCCTGCGGTTGCCTTTTTACAAAACCCGAGTCATCTCCCACTCCTACTGTGAGCACATGGCTGTGGTTGCCTTGACCTGTGGTGACAGCAGAGTTAACAATGTCTATGGGTTGAGCATTGGCTTTCTGGTGTTGATCCTGGATTCAGCGGCCATTGCTGCCTCTTACGTGATGATTTTCAAGGCTGTGATGGGGCTGGCCACTCCTGAGGCTAGGCTTAAAACTCTGGGGACATGTGGGTCTCATATCTGTGCCATTCTGATTTTCTATGTTCCCATTGCTGTTTCGTCTCTCATTCACCGGTTTGGTCACCAGGTTCCTCCTCCAATCCACACTCTGCTGGCCAACTTCTATCTCCTCATTCCCCCTATCCTCAATCCCATTGTCTATGCTGTTCGTACTAAACAGATCCGGGACAGGCTTCTTCAGATCCTAAAGACAGGAACCAAGATCAGATGACTGATGATTCCTTTTCTCACTCACATAAATTCACGGAGAAGGAGGCATTCAAACATAGACTGCTATTTCCCAAATGGGAACCACAGTCTGAGTCGTTGGGTCCAGCATTTATAGTTCCAAAGGAACAGCGAGGAGGAGTGCACAATTCTGAACCTTCTAAAGGTGGAAGATATGTATGTTTTTATGACTGGAGGATGTTTGGATTATGAAGATGACAACCACAGCAATGTGATGAACAACAAATAAATAGCACTAAAAACCACATGTTTTCACACGATTCTTATCCTCTCAGGTGTTAAAAGGATTCAGTGCTCCATTTTTATGTATAAAGAAATAGTAAAAATTGCTTTATAACCCATGTGCAAAATGACTTAAGCACTCTAGCTCAGTGTTTTGGCTGAAATTTATAACACACTTCGGGGTCACTACTAACCCTTTGTATTCAGTTTGTTTTCGAGACATCTTTTCATAAGTACGTTTGTAAAGCTTGCGCATTTCAAAGTCATTGTAGCTACAAAAAAAAATCCTGAGTTATTTATTGGCAACTGAAGTGCTGCTAAAACAGATTTTAATAATACAGCATGATATTTTAAAGACTGGATTGTATAGCCAATAGGGTGCCGACATGGGTTGACAAAGGTATTGTTTTAATAAGAAAGTGACTGTATTTGCCAATTGCCCTTGTGCTCTTTGCTCCTTTTGAATCACATGAGGCTCCAAGGAAGAGAGACCATTCCTCCCCACTCCATGAATCCTGTTCCATCGGTAGGATTCCTTTGCAATGGGGATCAGCTTAATATGTAGTTGCAATTTATAGACACATGGGTTCTACATATCTATGTTTTACTCGATCAGTATGTTTTACTTAGACTGGCTAGTGTTTTTGTCAACATGACACAAGCTAGAATCATTTAAGAAGAGGAAACCTTACTTGAGAAAATATCTCCACTGTATTGACCTGTAAGCAAGCCTGTGGGACTTTTTTTTTTTTTTTTTTAAATTACTGATTGATGTGGGAGGACCAGCCAATTGTGGGTGGTTGCCATCCCTAGGAAGGTGGTTTTGAGTTATATAAGGAAGCCAGCTAACAGGCATCATCCCTCCATGGCCCTGTTTAGGCTTCTGCCTCTGGGTTCCTGCTCTAAAAATAAAGTAAAAAATTCTCTAAGTCAATCAAAGATCTCCAGTGGAGTGTTACTAGCTATATCAACAACACTCCAAGAAACTACATGTTTCTTTTGTGTGTATGCTTTGTTTTCTTGTGGTGTCTTTGGCTTTTTGGTTACTTTAATTTGGTTTGATTTTTGTTTTATGATTTATATATATATTGAGAATCAGAATGGAGTTGGGGGAGGGGAAAATAACTGTATATAAATATTTTTAAAATAAAAAGAATATTTAAAATGTTTCATTTAGATTGAAATGGAAATCATGGGTCAGTTATTACAGCTATAATGAGAGAAGAAATAAATAGGAGGTTGAAGCTTATCAGAGTTATAACATTACATTCAAAGCACACCATTAACACTGGGACAGAGTGACTTCAAAGGCTAAGGTACACTTGGATACTTAAAGTGAATACGAATATGGCCAAATATATATACATATATACATAAAGTGCAATCTTAGATCTAAGAAAAAAACCAAGGACTTATTCAAAAATAACATAGTATCAAATTAAGCAATAAGCAGTTAAACCCCCCCCCATATTATATCTAGGAAAGAAAATCATCAAAGAGCACATCTGCACACACAATAGAGTGGAAATCTGCTCCATGTTGATATTTGTTTTTGCTGTTTTATGAATCGGTAGAATAAATTACTCACTGAAGGTCTTCTTGGGTGAGACACTAATTACTGACATTGCAAAGGACAGTCTTGGTGGCTTGTTTTTACAATGACACAGAGTGTTCCTTAAAAGGTTTGGTCCGGGTTCACTGTAAGCAGGTCACTACAGTCAGATGATAAGCCATTTGCAGGGCATGTGTGTTTGTGTGTGTGTGTGTGTGTGTGTGTGTGTTGGAGGGTGAGGGCATAGGCACATGTAAAATGATAATAAGCCTTCAAGAACTTAACCCTGCATGCCATGTCTTTTTGATACTCCATCTTAAAGAACAATGCTAAAGATTATGGATGGTAATCATTGTTAGACAACATCTTAATCTGTGCAAACTAACAGTTGTCTCTTTGTCCACATAAGTTGTTTCATTCATGTTGGCACCAGGACTCCCTCTCCTATGGTTCTCCTTCTCTGGAAGATGAGGCAACCTTTCCATTCCATTGTCTTCAAATAGAAGTGTGGACCAATACTCATGGCCCACAAAGAAGGGAAATTACTAAAGTGAAA
Source organism: Mus minutoides (assembly GCA_902729485.2). Classification (NCBI taxonomy): domain Eukaryota; kingdom Metazoa; phylum Chordata; class Mammalia; order Rodentia; family Muridae; genus Mus; species Mus minutoides. Next base: position 13,690 of record CACVCL010034690.1, read on the forward strand.
ACAAGTCCAACAGACTAGATTCTTGTCCAATAGACTCAACACCAAAATAAACCACTGGAAAGACAAGGGTGCACAAGGCCAATTGATCTTCCCCTCACCCTGTAACTCTCACCCTGCACAAGGCCAATTGATCTTCCCCTCACCCTGTAACTCTCACCCTGCACAAGGCCATTTGGTCTTTCCCTCACCCTGTAACTCTCACCCTGCAGTCTTCTAGGACTGAGGATGAAGGTATTTTGACAACTGCTTTAGCTTCTGTATTTTGTTTTGCTCCTTGAGCTTCCATTTTCTTTATTACAACTTTAGTAATATTTTTATTTTATTGTATAATTTTTTTACCCTTCATACATTAATTTTGTTTACACATTTTATTTCATTACTGGGCAATCTTTCAGACACTGCTCCCTGTATTTCCTTGGTGCTTTCCCCCTTCCCTTTCCACTGTAACCTTAGTAATATTTAAATTTTTGTCATCTTAGTCTTATTGTTATTAAAGAGGTCCTTTGCTTTCATTCATATTACCTCTTACATTCATCTAATTTTATTTTTGAAGTAATTAAAAATCTGGGGAAGATTTTTCTTTCATTTTTATTTTTAGTTGTTGCTTGTTCTCTTTTCTTTCCTCTCTTAAAAGTAGCCTGCCCATCTGATCCTCAGATAAAACTTAGAAGACACCAACAGGTGTGCCAACAACAAAATAAAAGATGCAAGAAACATGAAGAAGCAAGAAACATAAAGAAGCATGACCACATGACTCCACTGAAGGGCCAAAGCTCCTCAGCTACAGCTCTCCAGACTACAGGGTTAAGGAAATGTCCGCTGGAGGTTTTACATAAATGAGAGACAGAAAGGAGCCCATCATGTCCACAATAGCAAACCAGCAAATGCCCAATTCTGATAGGGAATGAAATTATGAGGGTCTAATTAAATTAGCTCCAGGACAAAGGGTTGCTGGTTAAAACTGAGTTTGTGAATTAATACTTATTTGTATGCATATATAAACGCACGTGCGGCACACCCATATATATAAGCCCGACTCTTCCTTTATGCCCTGGTGGCATTTTCAAAACATTCATTGGTTTAGTGAATCTGTCCACTTACTCAGTAGGTTTTACCAACAGGACTTCTGAGGTTGCAATCTCTGCAAACATTTGCAGATACCCAGTGCTGCCTAAGGTTCACCTACTTGTTGACTAAATCATCTCTTGATTTCCTAATACATTTTCTTGAGCTGTCTATCATATTTCATAAACCATTTTAGGTGTCAAAAGTATGCAAACATGTTACTGTTATTGGAATTATATAATACAGACATAGATGTCACCTCATTAGCTAGTGTATATCCTGGGGATAATGTCACATCCCTGATGCATGCAGCAGTGATTTTCAAAAAAGGACTGGATTACAACAGTGTTTCTCAAATGTTAATGTGTATGCAAATCACTTGGGAGGTCTTGTTAAAGTGTGCTGATTACCATAGCTTAGAGGTAAAAGAATGTTTCTTTTCTTCTTTTCCTTTTAACAAGCTCCCGGGTGATATAATACTTGTTTGAGGATATGTATAATACTTGTTATATAGCAATGATGTACAAAATCTTGGTAATTCCATACATTAAATTGAAGTCTAAATTTAACAAAGATTCTATTTTTGATGAATATTATCTTCATTAGTGATCATAATGATATGTATTGTGAAGGATTTCACTTAATCTAGACAATATGATGAACCCTGCACATGTAGTTAATTAATTTTTTAAAGTAGTATAAATAACGTGTTTTATAAGAATTCCAATTTATCAGCTTGGTTCCGGTCAGGGCCAGCCCAGCCATCTTCTGCCTGAACCTGCAGGAGGCCTCCAAGGACCCTAGAGTACTCTCCATGCCACAGGACCTCGGGATCACCTCGGGATCATGGGTGAGTGGAACGCAGCATCAGCTCCAAAGAATCGCAGAGGGTCTTGTGCCAGCAGGAGCAGGGACAAAGGAACCCTGCCTGATCAGAGGCTGGGATCTGTTCAGGTCGGGCTAGCCCCAACATCTTCTGCGTGAACACGGAGGAGGGTGTTGAGGGCCCCAGAGGACTCTCCACGCCACAGGACCCCTAGCAAACTCAGGACCTCATGATCACTGGATAGCATGTAGGCGACAGAAGCGACAGAGCTTCTTGGACAGGGTCCCGTTGGACCTTCATCCTTAGACAGTAGGCAGAGCTGAGACTCAGACACCTGGGCACCTTCCTTGCCAGAGGACTGTCGGCCTACAGGGAGGACTCTGACCCCAGGACTCAGGAAGTGCATCAGAGCTCCAGACTTCTGAACACTTGCCCTGGAAGAGGAGAGCTTGCCTGCAGAGAGTGCTCTGACTACTGGGACTCAGGTGAGAGTTGGACTCCTAGGAGTGCTGACAGAGGCTAACAGAATCACAGGAGGATCAAGCTCCAGCCAGAGACAGCTTGAACATTAACATCAGAGATTATCAGATGGTGAAAGGCAAACATAAGAATCTGGCAAACCAAGAACACTGGGCATCATCAGAACCCAGTACGCCCACCACAGCAAGTCCTGGATACCCCAACACACCTGAAAAGCAAGACTCGGATTTAAAATCATATCTCATGATGGTGGTAGAAGATTTTAAGAAGGGCATTAATAACTCACTTAAAGAAATACAGGAGAACACTGCTAAACAGGTAGAAGCCCTTAAAGAGGAAAAACAAAAAGCCCTCAAGGAATTACAGGAGAACACTGCTTAACAGGTAGAAGTCCTTAAAGAACTATAGGCAAACACTGCTAAACAGGTAGAAGTCCTTAAAGAAGAAACACAAAATCCCTTAAAGAATTACAGGAAAACGCAACCAAACAGGTGATGGAATTGAACAAAACCATACAGGATCTAAAAATGGAAGTAGAAACAATAAAGAAAACCCAAAGGGACACAACTCTGGAGATAGAAACCCTAGGAAAGAAATCAGGAACCATAGATGTGAGCATCAGCAACAGAATACAAGAGATGGAAGAGAGAATCTCAGGTGCAGAAGATTCCATAAAGAACATGGACACAACAATTAAAGAAAATGCAAAATGCAAAAAGATCCTAACTCAAAACATCCAGGAAATCCAGGACACAATGAGAAGACCAAACCTATGGATAATAGGAGTAGATGAGAATGAAGATTTTCAAATTAAAGGGCCAGTAAATATCTTCAACAAAATAATAGAAGAAAACTTCCCAAACCTAAAGAAAGAGATGCCCATGAACATAGAAGAAGCCTACAGAACTCCAAATAGACTGGACCAGAAAAGAAATTCCTCCCGACACATAATAATCAGAACAAAAAGTACAATAAATAAAGGCAGATTATTGAAAGCAGTAAGGGAAAAAGGCCAAGTAACATATAAGGGCAGGCCTATTAGAATTACTCCAGACTTCTCACCAGAGACTATGAAAGCCAGAAGATCCTGGACAGAGGTTATATAGACCCTAAGAGAACACAAATGCCAGCCCAGGCTACTATAACCAGCAACATTCTCAATTATCTATAGATGGAGAAACCAAAGTATTCCATGACAAAACCAAATTCACACAATATCTTTCCACGAATCCAGCCCTTAAAAGCATAATAAAGGGAAAATACCAACACAAAGATGAAAACTACACCCTAGAAAAAGCATGAAAGTAATCATTCAACAAACCTAAAAGAAGACAGCCACAAGAACAGAATCCCAACTCTAACAACAAAAATAACAGGAAGCAACAATTACTTAATATCAATGGATTCAATTCCCAATAAAAAGACATAGACTAACAGACTGGCTACACAAACAGGACCCAACATTTTGCTCCTTACAAGAATCCCATCTCAGGAAAAAAAGATAGACACTTCCTCAGAGTGAAAGGCTGGAAAACAATTTTCCAAGGAAACGGTCTGAAGAAACAAGCTGGAGTAGCCATTCTTATATTGAATAAAATCGACTTCCAACCCAAAGTTATAAAAAAATGACAAGGAGAGGTACTTCATATTCATCAAAGGTAAAATCTTCCAAGATGAACTCTCAATTCTGAATATCTATGCTCCAAATGCAAGGGCAGCCACATTCATTAAAGAAACTTTAATAAAGCTCAAAGTACATATTTCTCTCACACAATAATAGTGGGAGACTTCAACACCCCACTCTCATCAATGGACAGATCCTGGAAACAGAAACTAAACAGAGACACAGTGAAACTAACAGAAGTTATGAAACAAATGGATTTAACAGATATTTACAGAACATTTTACCCTAAAACAAAAGGATAAACCTTCTTCTCAGCACCTCATGGTACCTTCTCCAAAACTGACCATAAAATTGGTCACAAAACAGGTCTCAACATATACAAAAATATTGAAATTGTCCCATGCATCCTATCAGATCACCATGGACTAAGGCTGATTTTCAATAGCAACATAAATAATACAAAGCCAACATTCACGTGGAAACTGAATAATACTCTACTCAATGATACCTTGGTCATGGAAGAAATAAAGAAAGAAATTAAAGACTTTTTAGTGTTTAATGAAAATGAATCCACAACATACCCAAACTTATGGGACACAATGAAAGCATTCCTAAGAGTGCCTCCAAAAAGAAACTAGAGAGAGCATACACTAGCAGCTTGACAGCACACCTAAATGATCCAGAACAAAAAGAAGCAAATTAAGAGGAGTAGAAGACAGGAAAAATTCAAACTCAGGGGTGAAATCAACCAAGTGGAAACAAAAAGAACTATTCAAAGAATCAACCAAAACCAGGAGTTGGTTCTTTGAGAAAATCAACAAGATAGATTAACCCTTAGCCAGACTCACTAGAGGGCCCAGGGACAACATCCTAATTAACAAAATCAGAAATGAAAAGGGAGACATAACAACAGATCCTGAGGAAATCCAAAACTCTCTGAGATCCTTCTACAAAAGGCTATACTCAACAAAACTGGAAAACTGGATGAAATGGACCAATTCCTAGACAGATAACAGGTACCAAAATTAAATCATGATCAGATTAATGACCTAAACAATCCCATAGTACGTAAAGAAATACATGTAGTCATTAATAGTCTCCCAACCAAAAAAAGGCCAAGACAAGATGGGTTCAGTGCAGAGTTCTATCAGACCTTCAAAGAAGACCTAATTCCAATTCTCAAACTATTCCAAAAAATAGAAACAGAAGGTACTCTACCCAATTCATTCTATGAAGCCACAATTACTCTAATACCTAAACCACATAAAGACCCAACAAAGAAAGAGAACTTCAGACCAATTTCCCTTATGAAAATACTCAATAAAATCCTTGCAAACTGAATGCAAGAACACATCAAAACGATCATCCATCATGATTAAGTAGGCTTCATTCCAGGGATGCAGGGATGGTTTAATATACAGAAATTCATCAATGTAATCCACTATATAAACAAACTCAAAGCCAAAAACCACATGATCATCTCGTTAGATGCTGAGAAAGCATATGACAAAATCCAACACCTCTTCATGATAAAAGTCTTGGAAAGAACAAGAATTCAAGGCCCATACCTAAACATAAGTAATCTACAGCAAACCAGTAGCCAACATCAAACTAAATGGAGAGAAACTGGAAGCAATCCCACTAAAATCAGGGACTAGAAAAGGCTGCTCACTTTCTCCCTACCTATTCAATATAGTACTTGAAGACCTAGCCAGAGCCATTAGACAACAAAAGGAGGTTAAGGGGATAGAAATTGGAAAGGAAGAATTCAAAATATCACTCTTTGTAGATGATATGCTAGTATATATAAGTGACCCTAATAATTCTACCAGAGAACTCCGAAACCTGATAAACAGCTTCAATGAAGTAGCTGGATATATAATTAACTCAAACAAATCAATGGCCTTTCTCTACACAAAGGATAAAAGGGCTGAGAAAGAAATTAGGGAAACAACACCCTTCACAATAGTCACAAATACTATAAAATACCTTGGTGTGACTCTAACTAAGGAAGTGAAAGATCTGTATGACAAGAACTTCAAGTCCCTGAAGAAAGAAATTGAAGAAGATCTCAGAAGATGGAAAGATCTCCCATGCTCATGGATTGGCAGGATTAATATAGTCAAAATGGCTATCCTGCCTAAACCAATCTACAGATTCAATGCATTGCCCATCAAACTTCCAACTCAACTCTTCACTGAGATAGAAAGGGTAATTTGCAAATTCATCTGGAATAATAAAAAACCTAGGATAGCAAAAACTATTCTCAACAATAAAAAAACCTCTGGGGGAATCACCATGCCTGACATGAAGGTGTACTACAGAGCTATTGTGCTAAAAACTGCATGGTACTGGTACAGCGACAGACACATAGATCAATGGAATAGAATTGAAGACTCAGAAATGAATCCACACACCTATGGTTACTTGATCTTTGACAAGAGGGCTAAAACCATCCAGTGGAAAAAGGACAGCACTTTCAATAAATGGTGCTGGCACAACTGGCGGTTATCATGCAGAAGAATTCGAATTGATCCGTTCTTATCTCCTTGCACAAAGCTTAAGTCTAAGTGGATCAAAGACCTCCACATATAACCAGAGACACTGAAATTTATAGAGGATAAAGTGGGGAAAACAGGGGAAAAATTCCTAAACAGAACAGCAATGGCCTGTGCTGTAAGATCAAGAATTGACAAATGGGACCTTATAAAATTGCAAAGCTTCTGTAAGGCAAAAGACAGAGTCAGCAAGACAAAAAGGCCACCAACAGATTGGGAAAGGATTTTTACCAATCCTAAATCTGATATGGGACTAATATCCAACATCTACAATGAGCTCAAGAAGCTGGACTCCAGAAAAATGAATAACCCCATTAAAAATGGGGTACAGAGCTAAACAAAGAATTCTCAACTGAGGAATTCCGAATGGCTGAGAAACATCTGAAAAAATGTTCAACATCCTTAATCATCAGGGAAATGCAAATCAAAACAACCCTGAGTTTCCACCTCACACCAGTCAGAATGGCTAAGATCAAAAATTCAGGTGACAGCAGATACTGGTGAGGATGTGGAGAAAGAGGAACACTCCTCTATTGCTGGTGGGATTGCAAGCTTGTACAACCACTCTGGAAGTCAGTCTGGCGTTTTCTCAGAAAATTGGAGATAGTACTACTGAAGGATCCAGCAATACCTCTCCTGGGCATATACCCAGAAGATTTTCCAACTGGTAAAAAGGACACATGCTCCACTATGTTCATAGCAGCCTTATTCATAATAGCCAGAAGCTGGAAAGAACCCAGATGTCCCTCAACAGAGGAATGGATACAGAAAATTTAATACATTTACACAATGGAGTACTATTCTGCTATTAAAAATGAATTTATGAAATTCTTGGCCAAATGGATGTATCTGGAAGATATCATCCTTAGTGAGGTAACCCAATCACAAAAGAAGTCATTGGATATGTGCTCACTGATAAGTGGATATTAGCCCAGAAACTTAGAATACCCAAGATACAATTTGCAAAACAGAAGCAAATCAAGAAGGAAGACCAGCATGTGGATACTTCATTCCTCCTTTGAATAGGAAACAAAATGTAACTCCATGAAAGGAGTTACAGAGACAAAGTTTAGAGCTAAGACGAAAGTATGGACCATCCAGAGACTACCCCATCAGAGGATCCATCCCATAATCAGTCACTAAACTCAGACACTATTGCGTAGGGTAGCAAGAGTTTGCTGAAGGGACCCTGATATAGCTGTTTCATATGAGGCTATGCCAGTGCCTGGCAAATACAGAAGTGGATGTTCACAATCATCTATATGATGGAACACAGGGCCCACAATGGAGAAGCTAGAGATAGAACCCAGGATCTGAAGGGGTCTACAACCCTTTAAGAGGAATAACAATATGAACTAACTAGAAGTCCCAAAGTTTGTGTCTCTAGCTGCATATGTAGCAGAAGATGGCCTAGTCGGCCATCATTGGGAAGAGAGGCCCCTTGGTATTGCAATCTTTATATGCCCCAATACAGGGGAATGCCAGGGCCAAGAAGTGGGAGTGGGTGGGCAGGGGAGCAGGGCGGGGGGAGGGGAGAAGGAACTTTCGGGATAGCATTTGAAATGTAAATTAAGACAATATCTAATAAAAATTGGAAAAAAGTGGGGGGGACACAACAGCCACTGATAATCTAAAGGAAATGGGTAATTTTCTTTGCATATATCACCTACTAAAATTAAATAATGATCAGATAATCAAAATAGACCTGTAATCCCAAAGGAAATAGAAATAGTCATTAAAATCTCCCATTTAGGGCCAGAAATTTTTAGCGCAGTATTCTACTAGACTATCAAAGTATAAATAATGCCAACCCTCCTCAAATTATTCTACAAAATAGAAACAGAAGGATCATTGTCAAAATCATTTTATGAAGCCACAGAGGTAGGAGATGTGGAGTTGAAGATGGAGGGACTCTTATAACTGAATAATGTAATAAGAGGCAAATGTGTGAGAGATAGAGAGAGAACTTTGAGATGAAGAAAACTTTTGGTCTATGCTGTTTGAAGAAAGGGGTTAGATAGAGCTCTTGAAGACATAAGGACAGAACAGCCCAAAGCAGCTGCACAGCACTCCTCAGGGATGTTTTCCAAAGCAGTTGTAAAATCTCTATAGACTCCTATTGGGTACAGACATCCACTGAGGTCTCAGTCATTCTCATAAATATGTTGCAAGCTAGTCTCAGGGAAGACAGCACCTAAATAATTCCTAACTGGAGCACAGCGGTTGAATGAGGTAGGAAAAGTCTTATTTTTGTAACATAGGCCTTTTACATAGGCAGATTGTATACAAGATACTTTATGTATATTTTAAAAAACGAAATCCTCAGAGAATTTGAAGAGCAAAGAGGATTAAGACAGAAGAGAATAATAGAGAGCCATGCTACTTGTAATGGTATAGGGAATACTATGATGGAACACTAATGGGAAAATAAGTAAAACATAGATGCTTTTAGTAGGAATAAAAAAATGCATGCAGAAGGAAAGAATACAGCGCATGGAGAAGCAGAAATAAAGATGAGACTGATGGATAGACAGGGATTTAAACTGAGAGATGGCATAAAGAGGACTTTGAGTGCTTAGGGAAAGTCCTCAGAAGAAAAGGCATAGAATGTGGACAGGAATGACAAGAGACAGGCAGGGGAAAAGCAGAAAAGGGAGGGGAGAAGAGGAACCAACTGTTAGCATACAGTAGTGATTCAGTTGACCCTGAGGTTTTCAACAAAGGTCACTTAAAGACTCTTCAAGAACTTCCCAATAAAGTAACCAGGGGGATGTCCACCCGACCATTATGGGGCCTTTAGCATTGTCTGGAAGGAGAGACCAACAGGCCCTGAGAAGTGAAGGGCTGCTATGCAACGTGATGTCTCACAAAGCTCCATGCTTAGAACATAGGCAGAGAACTGGACAGGCACTATGAAGTGCTTGCTTAGAGGTGACTGTTTACTTGGAGGGAAGCCTGGATTCTGCTTACAAGGCAGCATGGTTTTGCAAGGGGATGTGGACTCTGCCTTTTAAGGATACCAAGAGTTCAGAATCTGAAAACTATCTTTCTTGTATCATGGACCCCATGTAGCAGTTACTCTTATCCCACAGAAATGGAGCAGAAGGAGTTCACAGATCAGCACTTGAGTTGTATTTCTCTATCTTTCCTGCCCCTCCCCCCAATACAGATGTGAGTAAACTCTTGTATTACTAACTTAAACGTGTTCCATTTATTTTCTTTGGGCTTGAGAAGAGATTTTTTCCTTGGTTATCAATTATCAATCCATAGAAAGGAGACAGGGGGAGGCATTTGAGGGTTTTTCAGAATCCCACGAAACAATCTGACATTTAATCATTTTCATCCACGTACTGTTTTGTTCCTTCACTGAACATATGAAAATGCTTGTATATTCTTTACATATATTCTATGAAGTGATGAATAATGACGTTTTTCTTTATTGTGTTTAACTTAGTATTTCAGAAAGTTATAAGTATACTTTTATGAAAATACTTATGCAATATTTAATTAACTACATTAATATATAAGAAGAAAGAATTCCAGCATGTAAAAACAGCATACCAAAGAGTTTAAAAGTACTGTTAGCATTTGGAAAAGGGTCACTTGGTGTGGTTAGATTGGCTAGACCAAGAGAAACAGATGTGGGGAGACATGATAAGGAAACTGGAAAAGTCATTTTCTAGAAACTTTGTACCAGAGATCCAAGTGCAATTTTGGCTGGATTGAAGGAACCAAATGAAAGAGAAACTGGTGCAAACTGTTAGGATTTAGAGCTAGGGAGGCAGGCATCTTCCTGGGGCTCTGAGAGTGGAATTCATGACTCTCCTTAAGAACATTAGAAGCTTTTTTTTAAATAATTAATTTTAATTTAATTTTTTAAGATTTACTTATTTATTTTATGTATATGAGTACACTGTAGCTGTCTTCAAACACACCAGAAGAAGGCATTGGATCCCATTACAAATGGTTTGAGTCACCATGTGGTTGCTGGGAATTAAACTTAGGACCTCTGGAAGAGCAGTCAGTGCTCTTAACCACTGAGACATCTCTCTAGTCCAAATTAGAAGCTCTTAAAAAGAGTTTTTTTTTTTTTGATAAATAT
>CACVCL010034691.1:0-24147 GCA_902729485.2 Mus minutoides
TCCATTCTTTTTGTTTGTTTGTTTGTTTGTTTGTTTTTTTCGAGACAGGGTTTCTCTGTATAGTCCTGGCTGTCCTGGAACTCACTTTGTAGACCAGGCTGGCCTCGAACTCAGAAATCCGCCTGCCTCTGCCTCCCGAGTGCTGGGATTAAAGGCATGCGCCACCACGCCCGGCTTCATTCTTTTCTTTTTTTTTTTTTTTTTTTTTTTTTTTTTTTTTTTTTTTTTTTTTTTTTTGAGACAAGGTTTCTCTTGTGTAATAGCTCAGGCTGTCCTGGAACTCTCACTGTCTATCAGGCTGGCCTTGAACTCAGAGATCTGCTTGCCTCTTTTTCCTGAGTGTTGGGGTTAAAGGCATCCACTACCACCGCCTGCCTCTTCACTGTGGTCCCCCCCACCACCAGGGCTTCTCTGTGTAGCCCTGGCTGTCCTGGAACTCACTTTGTAGACCAGGCTGGCCTCAAACTCAGAAATCCGCCTGCCTCCCGAGTGCTGGGGTTAAAGGTGTGCACCACCACGCCCACCTCATTGTGGTTTTAATGAGCATTTTCCAAATGTTGTCTGATATTGAGAATTCTTTTTCATGTGCCTTTTTTCCCCTTCAAAGACAGGATTTCTCTGTAGACCAGGCTGGTCTCTGCTGTGCACTCCCACTCCCAGCTCTTTGATATGAGCGCAAATGTTTGCTTTTTTTTTCTCAGAGATTCCCCCCCTTCCCCCCCTCTCTCTTTCTCTCTCTTGCTCTTCTTCCTCTTTCTTTCCTCCACAGTCTGGAAAACTTGCCATGTAGTTTCAGAAGGTTTTAAACTTGGCAGTTTTTCTACATCAGCGTCCCAAGTCTGGATGACAGCATATTCTACTTTTACTTTAGGAAATTAGAGTTTTGAGAATTGTCAATATGAGTTCTTTTTCAGATTTATGATCTGAAAATACCTTTTTTCTCTGTTTTTGACTAATTTTTTTTCTTTTTGTGGTATGTGTATTTAATAGAAGTTTACATTTTGGTGTAGTCTGTATGGATTATGAGTTTTGGTTTCTGTTCAGTTCAGGATATGTTTTGAAAGTCTTTCTTTTTAATTCTTGGGAGATCCAGTAGATCCAGCATGTGTTTAAAGGACAGCAAGAGCACATTGTGCAGTCAGTGAGCACATTCACTTGGGAGGCCTCACTGCTTTGTTTCTGAGTAAAATATAAAGATAAATTACTATTTGTTACAAACTTTTAATTAAAAAGGAATGTACACGTATGGAACAAATGTGCTGAGGTCAGAGGGTAGCTTTTGGGATTTGGTTCTCTCACCATGTGGATATAAGTTATAGAACTTGGGTTGTCAGGCCTAGCAGGGACCTTTACCTACTGAGCCATCTTACTGGACTGTATTTATTTGGTTTAAAAGAATAGAAATTACATGGAAATAGATTTTTTTTTTCAAGACAGGGTTTCTCTGTGTAGCCCTGGCTGCCCTTGAACTCAGAAATCCGCCTGCCTCTGCCTCCCAAGTGCTAGGATTAGAGGGGTGCGCCACCACTGCCCAGCTATATTGTTTTTTTTTTTTCTTCCCCTTGTTTCGCTCGCTCTGCTCGACCCCGCTTACTCAGGCCAGCCCCACTTGCTCTTGGCCGCCCCTGTACGGCCCCCGCTTGTTCCAGCCAGCCCCGCTCGCTCAGATCGGCCCCACTCCCTCTGGCCCTGCTACCTCCGGCGTCCCCGCTTGCTCCGGCCGTCCCCTTTCGGCTCCACCTGCTCCGGACAGCCTGGCTTGCTCCGGTTGGTCTCTCCGGTCCAAGGATTCATTTCTTATTATTCTTCATAAGTACGCTGTAGCTGACTTCAGACGCACCAGAGGAGGGCGTCAGATCTTGTTACGGGTGGTTGTAAGCCACCATGTGGTTGCTGGGATTTGAACTCATCACCTTTGGAAGAGCAGTCGGATGCTCTAACCCGCTGAGCCATCTCACCAGCCCCCTATATTGTTTTTTTTTAACAATAGAAACTGACTTGGAAAATGATGGAAAGATTGGATTTATGTTGCTCTTCATTTGTAGTAATAAGCATTGTAGAAAGAGGAGCAATGAATTGTGGGAGGAAAGAATACTTCTGATTTGGAGTTGAGAAGCCTGCTTGACATGATAGCAGAGCCTTAAGTATAAAGTTGTAGTTTGAATTGAGTACCATTTGAAAGCCAGAATTTTGCTGGCTTATTTTATATACAGACTGATAGCATTGCTTTAAGATGAAGGTTGGATTCATCTTTGTAATAGATTCATAGTTTTTATCTCTGAGATACTACTTCAAGTCCAGAGGCTTTAGGCTTGATTAGCTTGAGCAAAGCTAGTCATGTCAAGGCTAGGAGGAGACTTGCTGAAGTAGCTTCAGGTTGTTGTGGCTGAAGTTAGTCTTAGAATCAGCAGCTTTCCAATACAGGATTTAGGTCAGCTCAGGGTTAGTATTTTATCACTTTGCTTCAACATTTTCATTTTGATTGTTTTTCTCCTGACTTTTGCATTCTTTTTGATTGAATTATTCCCTTTTTCCTAGAGATTGTTGTTCACTTTTTACATCATTCGTGAATTAATCTAGTAGTAAATATTGATATATGTTGATGACTATGAAGTGCAATTTTTTTTTTTTTTTTGAGACAGGGTTTCTCTGTACAGCCCTGGCTGTCCTGGAACTCACTCTGTAGACCAGGCTGGCCTCGAACTCAGAAATCCGCCTGCCTCTGCCAATTTGGTAATTTTTATATTTCATCTTCAGGCTTCCTTGTGTGTTGGTTCATTTAGTACAATTCTGAATATAATGACAAATTTAGGACAACATATTTTTGATTATTTTTAATTTGTCTCAATTTTTACAGTTTTTATACTAAAGTTTAACATCAGTGGTGGGGCTTTTTTTTTTTAAGGATATATTTATTTATTTTTATTATATATAAGTACACTGTAGCTATCTTCAGGAACACCAGAAGAGGGCATCTGATCCCGTTACAGATGGTTGTGAGCCCCCATGTGGTTGCTGGGATTTGAACTCAGGACCTTTGGAAGAGCAGTCAATGTTCTTAACCACTGAACCATCTCTCTAGCCCCAGGCATTTTGTTTTATTTTATCTTTGAGACAGGGTCTCTCTATCTACATAGTTCTGTTTGTTTGTTTGTTTGTTTGTTTGTTTTCCGAGACAGGGTTTCTCTGTGTAGCCCTGACTGCCTTGGAACTCACTCTGTAGTCCAGGCTAGCCTCGAACTCAGAAATCTGCCTGCTTCTGCCTCCCAAGTGCTGGGATTAAAGGCGTGCACCACTACTGCCCAGCTTCTCTACATAGTTCTTGCTGTCCTAGAACTCGTAAACCATGTTGGCGTCAAACTCATCAAACTCTGCCTCTCTGGAGCTAAAGGCATGTGCTACCATTGGTGTTCTTGATAGGCATCAAAGAAGTTAGGCGACAGAAGCCAGATGCTCTGTTAAGATACTCTGTCCATTTTCTGTAACATTTGGAGTTTCCACATTTTCCCGGAGGCAAATAATATAGGCCCAAAAGCTATACTTTTGTTTTGACTTAGTTTGGTCCACCAACACATTTCATTTCCAGGTATCCTGAGAATTTTCTTAGTGGACTACATCTTTAATTTTGTCAATAAAGTCCTTTTACCTGGCTATAATCTCATTAACATTAAAGATACTCTAAGAATTCAAAATTCATTTCCACATATACCTATTTTATCTCAAGTTTTATTTTAACACTGAATACTGCTTTTTTCAATTCAATTGTTTCTTTAAATGTCATATCTGAGTTTTGAAAGTGGTATTTATCCTTTGTGGTATTAATATTCAGAATTTTCAGAAACCTTGATACTTCTTTCAGCATTCAGAGGAGCAACCGAAAAGTGGTTTCATGTTAAATGTCTGTTAAAACCTGTAGCAGCTGTGAATAATGAAATGCTGTGAAATACTGTTACAATTTGTGATAAATCAGGAATATGAGTGTGATGCTTTTATAATTATGGGTTAAAGTTTTGATTCTGAATTTGGAAGTAGAAAGCAGTTTCTCTTGTGAAAGATAAGTAAGTACTTAGAGAAAGATATAGATAATATATGTCTATTCATGTTTATGTGCATTTGTCTGTCAAAGATAAGTGTTTACAGAGTTCATATACTATTTGAAGAGTTTGTTGAAGCCATAGGCACATACACACAAAGTTCAATTTCAAACCTTCCTTTTCTCTGTAGGTTAACTATTTGTAAAGTGTTTCAAGAGACAAGGAGGAAGTAGCGAATGCCTCAGTCAGGGAGCATTCCAGTCACATCGTCAGTGGAGAATTATATGGAGAATGGGAAACAGAAGAGGCCAAGATTGGAAGAGCAGGTGGGGGAGTAGGACCTTAGGTCAGATATGAAAACACTTCCATAGAGCTTGACAAATTCTCATTGTGTTTACAGCACTTTTAATGTGTGATTATACTTATTGGAATAATAAATAGTTGCTCAAATTGCCTATGGCATAAGAGGAAACAAGTGTTTATGTGAATAAGTACCATAGTAGGGTTTTATAAACTATAAACTTGTTATTAGTAAAGGATTATATTTTGTGTTCCAGGCCTCCAGAGTAAATTAGGTACCTTGTAGTTGAGTTTTCCTTTATTGTTTTGACCAAAGCCCAATTATGAGATACTATTAGTTTGAAACTCAGGATTTTTAAACTGCAGTTCCCAAGGCTGGAGAGATGGCTCAGTGGTTAAGAGCATTTGCAGAGGACCTGGGTTCAGTTCTCAGCACCCACATGACAGCTCACAATTTTTCTATAACTCTAGGTTCCGAGGATCTGATACCCTCCCTGCTGACCTCCAAGGGCTCCATGCACACATATAGTACATAGATGCAGGCACTCACACATGCACATTTAAATACATTAGGGAATGTGAGGCAAGCACTCTGCCACTGATTTACATTCCTAATTCTTTGTTTACATTCCTAATTCACATTATCATCATAGCCGCAGTGCAAGTTATTTTACAAGCATTAAATAACTGTAATATATGCAAAATGCAAGAATTAGATACAAGATATGCAAAATACATTAGACGTAAGATATGTAAAATGGCACAGTTGGTGCACAGTTACTGGCTGTTTTATTCTTCATCAGACAAAAAGAAACTAGTGGAGAGTAGAAGACCTGTACAAAGATTCCTTATACTCTTCCCACATTTGTCATTTTTTGATGACATTTGTCATTATCTAGATACAAAAGAGTTACATTTATTTACTTTTTTTTTTTTGGTTTTTCAAGACAGGGTTTCTCTGTATAGCCCTGGCTGTCCTGGAACTCACTCTGTAGACCACGCTGGCCTCGAACTCAGAAATCCGCCTGCCTCTGCCTCCCGAGTGCTGAGATTAAAGGCGTGTGCCACCACGCCCGGCTCATTTATTTACTTTTTAAATGTGTGTATGTGTATGTGTGCTGTGGTGCCTGTGTGGGAGCTGAGGATTGTGTCTCTCTCTTACCATGTAGATCCTGGGGCTTGAACCCGTTTTGTCAGGCGTTCAGATTGTCAGGAATCAAGTGCATTTACCTGCTGAATGACCTGGCTGCCCTGCCTACATTTGTCTTTCTCCTGAAAGTTTTGAGAATATGTTGTACTTATTGTTCTCCTTTACTGCTGTGTGTGTGAGCGTATGTTTTGTAACTCCATGGCATAATCTGCTGTAGAAACACAGTGTGATCATGTTCAGCATTAATGCAAACACAGTACTCATCTAATTTGCAGCCTGCACTGTTTTTTGTCATTTGTCCCCAAAATGCCTTTTATAACTGTTCTGTGAGCCTTCTTCTATAAGCAGATCATACATTACTTATAAGTGTTACCCCTCTAGTCTTTGATCTAGTACAATTGCTTAGCTTTTCTTTGCCTTTCATAACACTATCATTAAAATATTTATTTGGAATATGGGTGTGCATCTTTTTTTTTTTTTAAGATATTTCTCATTTTATAACCTTGGCTGTTCTGGAACTTGCTGTGTATACCAGGGTGGCCTTGAACTCACAGAGTTCTGCCTCCTTGTCTCTTCAGTGGTGGGATTAAAGGCATGGGCCACTACTTACCTATGTATTATTATTATTATTTTTTAAAAACATGGACTCTTCTTTTGTTTTTCTCTTTTGTGTGTGTGTGCCTGAGCACGAGTGTGTATGTGTGTGTGTGTGTGTGTGTGTGTACTTGTCTGTGTGTGTACTTGTGAGGCCAGAGCAGGACTTGCAGTGTCTTTCTTTTTCACTTTCTCCCTTATTCTTGAGAGGCAGGGTCTATGACTGAATTTGAAACACCACCTGCTAGAGAGTCCCAGAGATCTCTGTATGTTGTGCTTTTTTTTTTTTTTTTTAATTATATCTAAGTACACTGTAGCTGTCTTCAGATGCACCAGCAGAAGGTGTCAGATCTCATTATGGATGGTTGTGAGCCACCATGTAGTTGCTGGGATTTGAACTCAGACCTTTGGAAGAACAGTCAGTGCTCTTAACCACTGAGCCATCTCTCCAGCCCCCATGTTATGCTCTTTAACTCCGTATTGCAGCTACAGGAACATTAGATCTAGTTCAGATCTCTGCTTTCTGAGCCATTTCCCCAGTTTCATAATTTTGTTAGCTGGCTGATTTTGTTTTTGAGACATGGTCTTATGTAGCCCAGGCTAGCCCCAAACTCACTATGTAGCTCAGAATGGATTTAAACTTATGCTTCTACCTTCCAAGGGCTAGGATATAGGTGTACACTACCATGCTCAGCTGTCAAGGGGTCTTGTTATACTGCTCAAATGCTCTTAACTCAGGGCTCAAGGAATCTTACTGCTTCAACCACCTGAGTAGATGGGACTGCTGGCATGTGCCAACACACCTAGCTCTTAACCAAGATGGTTTAACCATAGAGGAGAATTCACATAATCATCATAGCCACAGTGCAAGTTGTTTTACAAGCATTAAATAACTGTAATAAATGCAAAATGCAAGAATTAGATATAAGATATGCAAAATACATTAGACATAAGATATGTAAAATGGCACATTTGGTACACAGTTATTTGTTGTTTTATTTTCAGAGTTGTGAAATGCCAGTGTTAGAAGGAATATTAGAAATCATCAGAAAAACTGAGTATGGTGGTATCCCCCAACCACCTTAGTCTCAGCATAGAGATGGAGGCAAGAGCAGGATCAAGAGTTCAAGGCCAGTCTAAGCTACATGAAATCTTGTCTCAAAAAACAAAACCAGAAATCACTCAGATAATGAAACTAGCTTAGAATCGTTAATTAGCTTTATAGCCCTAAATAAGAGTTTAAGCTTGAGAGTAAAAACATTTAATATCTCCTAAATTGATAGAGTTTGATATTTCTGTACATATATTTTAAATATCCAAATTCAGATATGTTAAATATTTTTGTTTAAGTTGTTTACTAATATTAAGGTTTTAAAATACACTTTTTGAAACTGTTAGTGAAAAATAGTGTGACGTTGTTATATTCAGATGTTACTGTGTGACAACTGCTTTGTCATTAGCATTTCCAGTCTTCTTCCTTGGCTGCTGTGTGCACATACAGCATAGGAAACAGAGGGACTTGTAGCCTTTATGTTTTTTCTTGAGGACTTAATTAGGTGAATTACATTTCATGATTTTATTCTTTTATACTGGTCTTGCAAAGAAGAACATCTTTTATGACATATATGACTTTGGGTGTGGATCCCAGGAGATGGCCACCTTATTTTTTGAGACAGGGTCTTCTGCAACCTGTGTCTTACCAACTATGTTAGGTTGGCTGGCCAGTGCGGGGATTACAAGTGTGAACCATCACGATGGCTTCTTATGTGTATTCTGGAGCTAAACTCAGGTTCTTGTGGTTGTGAGGCAAGCAGTTTCCCAACTGAGCCATCTCCTCATCCCCCCAACCCTTACATGATACATTCTTAGTAGACAAAAGCTTATTTTTATCTTGTAATTACAGAAGTGCAGTAGGTCATTTCTAGAATCCAAGCTGTAGTTGGCTGTGTCTTACTCTTCCAGTCTCATACACTGTGGATTCAATCAGCAAATTATTTCACTCTTTTTTTTTTTTTTTTTGNTTTTTCGAGACAATTATTTCTCTTTCAACTCACCACTTACTTTTTAACTGCGCTAAAAGAAAAGGGGTTCAAATATGTATGGTAGGGAACATGGAGGGATGACGGGGATTACTCAGGGCAGAATTGGCTGGCTTTTTAGTAAATATTTTAGTCTTTCTAGGCTACAGTAGGTTTCTATGGCATATTGTTCTTTAAACAACTTTAAACATATAAGCTGTATTCTTAGGTTCCAGGTCATACAAAAATGAGATGTAAGCCAGAATTTTTAATTTCATGACATGTGATATTCACAGAACATTTTTCAGTTATGTCTTTTTTTTTCTTTTGGTCTGATTTGCTTTTTTTGAGACAAAAGTCTCTGTTTGTTTAGCCCAGGCTGTCCTAGAACTCAATATGTAAGTAAGGCTGGCCTCAAACGCAACGGAGATCCATCTACCTCTGCACTCCACATGCTGGGATTGAAGGCATGTGCCACCATGCCCAGTTCCAGTTACACTACCTTTAAAAGAAATATAAAAGGAAACAGGCTGAAGATGTGATCTTTATGGCCTTTTGTTTTTATTAAACAGAATTTGGAGTTCATACATTTCAGACTTTATTATAATGGTAAAGAAAGAACCAGAGGAAGTTTTATAGACAGAGAAATGCAAAGGGAAATAAAAGAACAAAGGAGAAATACATTCTAGAATGATGGTGAACTTGCTTGTGTTAGCAAAATCTTTGATACTGGGTCTTAAGTTGACAGTCTCCTCAGCTGAGTTTCTTCAAATAAGTGTTGACCACAAAACTGTTTCTAAGGACCAAAAGAAAATATGATATTTTACTCAGTCATTTATGAAGAACTTATCATTCAGTATTTGGTAACATCTTGAGTATTTGGTGAAAATAAGTGTGTAGACCCTGAATGTGGGTTTATGTGCAATGGTAATTGAAGTGAAATAGTATAAATGTGAAATAAAAAACCATTGGTTGCTGTATTAGTTACTGGACCACTTGCTATAGCAAAGCAACATAAGGAGAAAGGGTTATCACACCTGGAAGGCACTGCTGCAGGAGCCTGAAAGCTGATCACATTGTATCCACAGTCAATTAGTAATCAGTGAGTGACCAGGCAGTGGTGGTGGTTAATGCTAGCACTCAGGAGGCAGAGGCAGGTGAATCTCTGCGAGTATGAGGACAGCCAAGGCTACACAAAGAAACCCTGCCTCAAACAAATGGATGAATGCTTGTGCTCAGCCCTTTTTCTATCCAGGCCAGGACTCCAGCCCATTTTGTAATACTGCCAAATTCAGGATGGGTGGATACCCCATTTACCTTAAACATTTTCAGTTGACACAGCCTACAGTTAGCCAAGAGGAGACCTCAGTTGTTAAACTTTCTAAATCAGGTTGCTCTGGATCATGTCTAAGGGACTGGGTTGATTATTAGTTGGTGCAGAAGTGCCTAGACTACCATGGGTGGCACCATTCCTGAGGCACGTGGTCCCTGGCTATGGAAGAATGATAGCTAAGGATGAGCCTGAGAGCATACCAGCAAGCAGGGGGTTTTTGTGCCTTTAGCTTCAACTTTCTTTCTTTCTTTCTTTCTTTCTTTCTTTCTTTCTTTCTTTCTTTCTTTCTTTCTTTCTTTCTTTCTTTCTTTCTTTCTTTCTTTCTTTCTGGTTTTTGAGACAGGGCTTCTCTGTATAGCCCTGGCTGTCCTGGAACTCATTCTGTAGACCAGACTGGCCTCGAACTCAGAAATCTGCCTGCCTCTGCCTCCCAAGTGCTGGGATTAAAGGCATGCACCACCACTGCCTGGCTTTATTTATTTATTTATTTATTTATAAACATTTATTTATTATATGTAAGTACATTGTAGCTGTCTTCAGACACTCCAGAAGAGGGCGCCAGATCTTGTTACTGTGAGCCACCATGTGGTTGCTGGGATTTGAACTCAGGACCTTCAGAAGAGCAGTCAGTGCTCTTAACTGCTGAGCCATCTCTCCAGCCCCCAGCTTTTTTTTTTTAATTTTAAAGATTTATTTATTTTATATCTGTGAGTACACTGTCGCTGTTGCTGTCTTCAGACACACCAGAGGAGGGCATCCGATCCCATTACAGATGGTTGTGAGCCACCATATGGTTGCTGGAAATTGAACTCTGGACCTCTGGAAGAGCAGTCAGTGCTCTTAACCGCCAAGCCATCTCTCCAGCCCTTCAAGCTTTTTCTTGAGTTCCTGTTATACATCCCTTAATGAGGGACTGTAACTTGGAAGTATAGGCCAAATCTTTCTTTTCCTTCTCTAAGTTGCTTTTGGTCAGTGTAATTTATCATAGCAACAGGAAGAAAACTAGAGTCATGG
Source organism: Mus minutoides (assembly GCA_902729485.2). Classification (NCBI taxonomy): domain Eukaryota; kingdom Metazoa; phylum Chordata; class Mammalia; order Rodentia; family Muridae; genus Mus; species Mus minutoides. The sequence continues at coordinate 10,444 of CACVCL010034691.1, forward strand.
GTCTTCCCATCCCAGTTAACCCACTTGGTTCAGTCAGGGTAATTATCATAAATTGGGCATTCTTGAAGAGTTGTTTCATTTTATTTTCTATATCTAAATGTTATCCTGTGTGTATCTGTGTTCCCTAGTATGTCAAAGGACAGCTGTAGGAGCTGGTAGTGTCCTTTCACTGGGGTTCCTGAAGGTAGCACTCGGCTAGTTAGTCTGGCGGCAGCTGCCCTCACCTTCTGAGCTCTCTTGCTAGCTCTCGTTTATAATTTTTTTTTAAAGATTTATTTTATTTATTATATGTAAGTACACTGTAGCTGTCTTCAGACACTCCAGAAGAGGGCGCCAGATCTCGTTACAGATGGTTGTGAGCCACCATGTGGATGCTGGGATTTGAACTTATCACCTTCGGAAGAGCAGTTGGGTGCTCTTACCCGCTGAGCCATCTCACCAGCCCCTCGTTTACAATTTTTATATGTTTATTTATTGTCTGTCTGCAAGTACTCCATAGGGTAGATGTGGAGATCTGAGCACAGCTGATAGGGGTTGGTTCAGTTATCAGAATCATGATAAACTTAATACTTTCTAATGTGTTAAATAAGGAAGAGATTTCTTATTTGCAGAGGAATTTGCATGAAATTTACTTGAAATTTGTAGCACCTGTGAATTTCTTTCAGGAGAAGGAAGCCAGCACCCATTTGGAGCCATGAATATTGTGCGAACCCCATCTGTTGCCCAGATTGGAATTTCGGTGGAATTGTTGGACAGTCTGGCTCAGCAGACTCCTATAGGCAATGCTGCTGTGTCCTCAGTTGACTCCTTTACACAGGTGATGCACACAGATTTTAATTCTGTTTTGCGCGCCCCCCCTCCATTATGGTATATTTCATAAAATTGTGTATCTCTGTGTGGCGATTAAAGTAATGTTCTGGTATATGTCTATTTTGTGAAGTAACTAAAGCTAGGTAACATATCCACAGTGCTGCATTCTTTGCTGTATAAGCACATTTACGATCTGATGTCTTTAGCAGATTTGCAGTATACTTTCAATGTGTAATCTTCTGTTATACATATTCTTTGCAGCTTTGACCAACACCTCCCCATTTCCCTTAACCTTTATGGCCACCATTTTTCTGTCTGCTTCTGTAAGCTTATAAAATTTTTGAGCCTTTAAATAACTTGTATTTTTATTGAACATTTAATTATAAAATATTTTAAGTATATAAAGTACAGAGAATAAGCTAGGTATTCTACAATTGGTATTATGTACTTACTCTTGTCAGGCATTTTTAAAAGTACAGATAAATGCAAAGAAGTAGACAGAATAAGATAAGAGCTGTCCTTGTAGACTTAAGCTCCTCCCCCACCCCCTTTGTTATATTCTCTCATATCTACTAATTTCTGGATTTCTCCAACCCATTTTCTTTGTATACTTTTTGTTTCCAGTTCTAATTTATGCCCAGAGTCTGCAAGTGTTTTTTTTAAATATTTATTTATTTATTATTATGTATGTGAGTACACTGTAGCTGTACAGATGGTTGTGAGCCACCATGTGGTTGCTGGGATTTGAACTCAGGAAATTTGGAAGAGCAGTCAGTGCTCTTAACCGCTGAGCCATCTCTCCAGCCCGAGTCTGCAAGTATAAATCATACCACTGTGACATTCATTGGTTTTCCTTTTTAAAAAAAATTTTTTTTCTACTATAAATTTGTTATTTGGGTCTCATGTAATCTGCTTGGATTGTTTTCTTTCATAGTTAGTATTGAAGTTTCTTTATTCATCTTCTGTGTTGAATTATTTTATTTTATTTCTTTGGTTTTTCAAGACAGGGTTTCTCTGTAGCCCTGGCTGTCCTGGAACTCACTCTTGTAGACCAGGCTGGCCTCGAACTCAGAAATCCGCCTGCCTCTGCCTCCCGCGTGCTGGGATTAAAGGCGTGTGCCACCACGCCCGGCTTGTGTTGAATTATTTTTATTTGTTTTATTTTTTCTGGCCCATTGTTTTAATGATTAGCCTCCCACACCAGAGTAAACAACACTTTTGTCCTATGTAATGTCACATATATTCAATTATATTTTGGATTTTTTTACTGTAGGTAGTTTATGTTCACATGCCTCTTTGACAAAATTTTATTTTCTTTTTTGTTGTTTTGAGACAAGGTCTCACTATGCAGCTCTGGCTGGCCTGGAATTTACTATGTAGATCAGGTTGGCTTCAAACCACAGAGATCCACTTGACTCTGCCTCCTGAGTGCAGTTATTAAAGTAAAGGTGTGTACCACCACTACCCAACTGCTAGGTAAAGGTCTTTTCGGTCTCTCTCTCTCTCTCTCTCTCTCTCTCCCTCTTCCTCTTCCTCTTCCTCTTCCTCTTCCTCTTCCTCTCTCTTTCTCTCTCTCTCTCCCCCTTCCTCCCTCCCTCCCTTCTTTTCTTTTCTTTTCTTTTCTTTTCTTTTCTTTTCTTTTGTTTGTTTGTTTTCTCTTTCTTTCTTTGGTTTTTTTGAGATAGGGTTTCGCTGTCTGTAGCTTTGACTGTCCTGGAACTCACTCTTAGATCTGGCCTGAACTCGCAAAAATCTAATGCCAGTTAAGTCTTAATGTCTAATAGTCCAAGTTCCTTCTTCTCATCAGACCGAATAGGCCTAGATAATCTTCCTAATAATTTTAATAGCCTTATTGTGTTCTAGACATTAACACCTTATTAAATTTTGTGAAAAATTTTATTTGAATTTTGTTGAAAGTAGCATTGAACTTGCATTTAGTTTTGGGCGACTTGGTTACCTTTCTTTACACATTGTCTACCTATCTGTGTCAGAAAAGGAAAGTAAGGAAAAAAGTCTTTTTGCTGGTGTGTAGGGTGGCTGCAAACTTTGTTTCTAATAGTAACTTTTTGGTTTGTGACCTTACTAATTCTTGATATTAATGATCCCTTACTTTTATGATATTAATGATCCTTGAATTGTATTCCTTCCATCCCATAAATGAGCAGATTTTTAAAACCCCAAATAGGTAATTCCTTTTGTAAAAAAGATGCATCAGGAACTTTCAGAGCTGGTTTTGTATTTTGAGAAAGTAATGCTGGGAAGATCATTTGTTTTATATTTATTACTATCATTATTATTATTATTATTATTGTGTGTTACATGTGTGTTAGTGGGCATGTGTGTGCTGTGGTGATTGTGGAGGTAGAAGACAACTTTTGTGAGTTGGTTCTTTTTCCACTCTGGGTTCCTGTGATAGAAGCTAGGCCACCAGCCTTGCATGGCACCTTCCTTCCCTTCTGAACCATCCCTATGGCCTGGAAGATTGTGTTTGAGTGAACCCAAAGTAGCACTGCCTTTAATTTTTTAACTTTAAGGTTCATTGCCTTTAAGACCATTTAATTTTCATTAAGAATTAATGAGCTTACTTCTAATTTCTACTATGGACATTAGCAGGATATTAGTAGATTTAAGAGACAGATTAACAACTGGGAGAAATGGCCATCCTGCTCTTGTTTACAGTAATGGGCCCAGTAGCTTTCCTCCCCCACCAGCAGTCCTCTTTCCTTCCTTCCCTTTCTTTTTTTTTTTTTTTTTTTTTTTTTTTTTTTTTTTTTTTTTTTTTTTTTTTTTTTTTGGTTTTTCGAGACAGGGTTTCTCTGTATAGCCTTGGCTGTCCTGGAACTCACTTTGTAGACCAGGCTGGCCTCGAACTCTGTTCTGTTGCCTCTGAGTGCTGGGATTAAAGATGTGCACCATCACTGCATGGCTGTAGCTTTTCTAATAATACTTAAGCTTTTATATTTCTACCAAAATAAAGGCCTTGTAGAGGCGGTTATTTTTTATATGAGAAAATATGATGATTGAAGGAAAAGGGGACGTACCTATTCAGAGTGGAAAGAGGTTCAAAGAAATCTGCCTGTCACAGCCTCTCAAGTGCTGGAATATATATTCCTTAAACGAAGTTAATACATGAATACTTTAAAATATAAGTATTGATCTAAACTGCACATTTAATGTAACTAGCTAACATCAACTATTAACTTTTCAGTTCACACAGAAGATGTTGGACAACTTCTACAATTTTGCTTCATCATTTGCTCTCTCTCAGGCCCAGATGACACCAAATCCATCAGAAATGTTCATCCCAGCAAATGTGGTTCTGAAATGGTATGAGCTAATTCCAATCTCTAGTATTCAGACTTTAGTAACTATGTATATTTGCCTGTGAATATATGTCTTCTTTGAGAGGTAAACATAGTCTTTTATTGTGGATATCAACATGTGTTAATACTGTCTGTTCTGTAGCATTCGGATCTGGAATAGTTCATATCCTAAATATCCTATTACATAGTAGCCATTTCCTAATGAGTTAATCTGTAGAGTTAGGGAAAAATAGTTGTCTGTGTTTTAGATCACTGTTAAGGGTTTATGTTGAGTTAGAAGTACTATATTGACACTTGAACAGTGGATCAAAACATTCTCCCAGGGGCTGGAGAGATGACTCAGTGATCTAAAGTACTTGCTGCTCTTATAGTGGACCTGGGTTCAGTTCCCAGCACCCACAACTGATTGTAACTCCAGTATCAGAGGAAGGATCTGATGTTCTCTTCTGGCCCCAGTAGATATCACACACATACATACAAAAGAGTAAAGTACTCTTTTACATAAAATAAAAATAAAAATATGTATAAACAAAATCGCAAGTGAACCAGGCATCTTGTGGTTCACACTACACCTTGAACATAATGACTATTAAATTATTATTCTCCGATTTCCTATGTTTTGTAGGGTTCGTTTCACTTTGAATGTCCCAGTAAGGAGAGTTTAGGAAGCTTTGTGGGCAGTAGCACTCTGCTGCAGCGAGGGGCACCAGAATAGATTGGGTTGCATTTTGTCCCAGTGCTGCTGAGACTTGAGCAAATTGCTTTCAGGAATCTGCAGTCTCTGTGATGATTCCGTTCCTTGTCTTTCTCCAATCGGCTCTGTCTGGATGTGGAGGTCGAGGTGGTGGCTGCTCTCTGCCAAGAGCGGTCAGTCCCATCTCACCTCAGGTCACCGTTCTTGTTCTTATAATAACTTCCAGGGTTGCTTTCTCCCTTTTTTATCATAGTGTTTTAGAAATGTCATAAAAATTATTGTTGATAAAAGTTATTTAATAAGTTACGAAATTGTGATTGAAATGTTCTTATACAAATTTGGATTTTCTTTTCTAGGTATGAAAACTTTCAAAGACGATTAGCACAGAACCCTCTCTTTTGGAAAACATAATTTGAATAAAATAACTTGTCATGTCATGTAAAAGCATGAAGTCAAAAGGGTCATGAAACCTACCTTTCCAAAAAAAACCTGCTTAGTGACTATGAGACTTATAAAAACCCTTATAAAAGTTAGAACCATTGGATGAGGAAAATGTGAACATTACCTTCTCCCTTATAAGTGTGGCATACTTCTTGGAGGCAAACATTTTGTATCAACTGTCATTCATTTCTTAAAATAAACCCTACTCACAGTAGTAGTATTTGAAATCCCATTGCATGTGTAACTTTTTCGTTTGTTCTCACAGTACTTTCTAGAGTAGGTGACTTTGTTGCTTGGTTTTAAGGGTCTCATGTGGCCCAGGATGGCCCGGAATTAGTGCTATGATTACAGGCTAATACTTCTGGGAGTATTTTTTTTTTTTTTCTTTTTTCGTTTTTGGTTTTGAGACGGGGTCTCATGAGGCCCCGGCTAGTCTTCCACTCCCTCTGCCACTGAGAATGCCTAGCCCATGCCTCCTGAGTGCTGGCCTTACAGGACATACCACTACATTTGTTTTAGGAAGAATTTCTTACGATTAGCAAGCTGTTGTTTTTCAATCAAGAATAGTTGGTTGTGAGGTTTTTATTGTTTTTGTTTTTGTTTTTTTGAGACAGGGTTTCTCTGTATAGCCCTGGCTGTCCTGGAACTCACTTTGTAGACCAGGCTGGCCTTAAACTCAGAAATCCGCCTGCCTCTGCCTCCCGAGTGCTGGGATTAAAGGCGTGTGCCACCACGTCCAGCTGGTTGTGAGTTTTTATATCTGCAGATTGATATGTTTTTATTTAATAAATTTTCTATGTTTAATACCAGTGAACTTTTATTGAATATTGCCAACATTAGTAGAACCTTATTTAGAGAGTGTAGGACTCAGTACCTTTGCATATGAAGTGAAAACATTCTGTCTCACAAAGATTCATACTGGTGAAGCATATTGCTGACAATCGCCAAGATCTTAACTATAAGGAAAGCTTGATATATTGGCTTACTCGTCCAGGGAGCATGCGCAGCAAAGGAGCCACAGCATCCCTCTATAAAGAGGGAACTCAGCTGTTTTGGAACCTTGAGTTAATTTTGTCCTGATCATTTTAAAACATTGGAAATCAGGTCACTGATGGTGCAGTGTCTTTTGTCTTCAAAAGGTATAAGTGATCTGCAGAGGAACCAGGTTATTAACAGTGTCTTTAAAATACATGAACTGGTACAGAGCCATTTGCTAGAGCAGTTTGCGGTCGTTTGTTGAAACAAGGATCTAGTTTAACTGCACACCCCACCTGCCCTTTGGAAATTTCTTGCATGTCAGAGTTTGGTTGACTTTACATGTGATGTGACTTTTCCCCCAAATTATTCTCAGTTCTCTCTCTTCTTCAGCTAGAATCCTAGGTTATTGAGTTATGATTTTGTATAGTGATTATGCTCAACCCATCTTGTTAATAAATGATTGTTGTTCAGTCATGTACCTTGACAATGGCTATACAACAGCTTTTGCTACCCAAGACAAAAAGCATTAATTTCAAAATAATTGACAGAACCAGAATGATTATTCTGCCAGCATATGTGTAACTAGGACTCTAGATTATCAAACCCAAACTATAAAATTGACACACAGGTCAACTGAGTATTCTAGTCATGTAGCTACTTGTTTTTACCTAGTCACAATCTGTTCTGGGCTGGAGAGATGGTCCAGTGTTTAAAGAGCACCTGCTGTTCTTTCAGAGGACCTGAGTTTGGTTCCCAGCACACACATAGTGGCCCACAATCATCTGTAACTCCAGTGACAGAGAGTCTGACACTTTCTGTTCACAGGGATACCAGACATGCATATTGTGCACAGACATATGTGCAGGCAAAACACCCATATATATTAAACAGAAATGAATAATCTTAAAAAAAAAATCTGTTCTGCCTATTCAATGATTTGGTAGATAGAGGTACAAGTTATTTAACACAAACTGTTTCCTTAGTTTGGTAACAGGACATAAAACAGTATAATTGTCTATGATAGTTCTGGGTCAATACATTTAAACTAGTTTGTTTGGCTTCCTGAACAGGTGGGTGAGAGTTAAATTTTGGATGACCTTTTCTAATTGAGTTATTCTTGCTCTTGCAATAACATTTGGCATAGCATGAACAAATGAGTTTTCATTTCCAAGAACTCTCAGATATGGCATATACTCCTGGCATGTTGGACATGCATAGTTATTCCCAGGGAAAAAAGAAAGAAGAGAAGAAAGTTAAGTATCTGAATGATTAAAAAAATTATTCTATTTCTACAAGATGGATTTTTGCATACGATGCATGTATAAGCCTGGTTTTGAGATAAGTAATTTCTTATTTATTTATTTATCTATTTATTTATTTTTATTCTTTAATCCTTTTTTACAGTCCAGACCTTATCCCCTTCCTGGTTTGCTCTCTGACCGCTCACCATCCCATACCTCTTTCCCCCTCCCCCATCATGAAGAGAGAAGGAATTTCTTTTTTTTTTTTTTTAAAGATTTATTTTATTTATTATATGTAAGTACACTGTAGCTGTCTTCAGACACTCCAGAAGAGGGCGCCAGATCTGGTTACGGATGGTTGTGAGCCACCATGTGGATGCTGGGATTTGAACTTATCACCTTTGGAAGAGCAGTTGGGTGCTCTTACCCGCTGTGCCATCTCACCAGCCCGAGAAGGAATTTCTAATGGTACATAAAATAATGGGAACATTAAAATCATTTATTTTTGATCTTTTAGTCTATGTGCTTATTTAGAATAGTCCAGGGCTGGCGAGATGGCTCAGTGGTTAAGAGCACTGACTGCTCTTTCGAAGGTCCTGAGTTCAAATCCCAGCAACCACATGGTGGCTCACAACCACCCATAATGAGATCTGATGCCTTCTTCTGGTGCATCTGAAGACAGCTACAATGTACTTAATCTATAATAATAAATAAATCTTTAAAAAAAAAAAAAAAAGACTAGTCCAAGATGTCTAAGGAAGTATGAAGGGGAATGATGGTAGTGGATTGGAGAGATAGCTAAGTGACTGAAAGCTTGGACTGTTCTTGCAGAGGACCCAAGTTCATTCCCAGCACCCATGTTGGGTGTCTCAGCATCACTTGTAACCCAGCTTCAGGGGACCTCTGGCCTCTGTAGACATATATACAGACATATAATTTAAAATAATACATCTTTTTTAAAAAGAAAAACATTCTTATGAAACATAGAACATAGATGTCAATAACATTATTCTTAGTAGCCCAAAAAGATGGAAGCAACACAGTTGTTCATCAACTGAGACTGGATATGGTGTTCTGTGTTCCCATAATGGCATATTTTATTTGCAATAGAAAAGAATGAATTAGGGCTGGAGAGATGGCTCAGTTGTTAAGAGGACTGAGTCCTCTTCCAGAGGTCCTGAGTTCAATTCCCAGCAACCATATGTTGGCTCACAATCATCTGTAATGGGATCCAATGCCCTCTTCTGGTGTGTCTGAAGACAGTTGACAGTGTATTCACATATGTAAAATTAATAAAATCTTTAAAAAATGAATTATACATAGCTATAGCATGGAAAATATTAAAAACATGGTAAGTGAAGGAAACCAATACTAAAAGACTACATACTGATTTAATTTGAATAAAATATCTAGAAAAGGCAAATCTGGAGACAGAAAGATCAGTGGTTGCTTGAGGCCACCAAGGGTTACAGGATAGGGTTAACTGTTACTGGAAGTGAGGTTGCTTTGGGGAGGATGGAAGAATTCCCGAATAAAAAAGATAAAAGTTGTAAAACAGAAACAATGCTCTAAAAGTCAGACTGGATACTGCTGACACTGCTTTGAGTAAACTAACAGTTCTGTATTCTTTAAATGGGGAATCATGTATGTAGATTATGCTTAAAGCTTTTTTAAAACCAAGGAATGTTGAAATAAATACACAAGTCATGGAAAAATATAGAAGCTACAGAAATAAAAGTATTCTTGATGATTTTAATTTTTCTTTTTCTCCTCAAAGTATTGTAGCAATGAGGATGAGAAGGATGGTAATTAGAGTCTGAAATTCAGAACAGCATTTGCAGGATCTTAAGTGCTTACCAATAGTCTGTGACGGCCGAGGCGGCACCTGCAGTGAGTGTTGTGGGAAGTGGAGCCTGGTGGAGGGCCTCGGAGTCATGTGGGGCATTAGCTTGAAGAGGGTAGGGAGACTCTTCTCTTCCTGTCTCTCTGCTGCTTGGCTGCCACGAGGTGAGCCAACTTTCACCATGTGCTTCTATGACACATCTTTCTTCGGTCCTCAGAGCAACAGGGCCAAGCCGCCATATCCTGACGCCTTAGAAACCGAACCAAAATCATCTTCCTTGTTAAAGTTGGTTGTTCTGTACCAGCAGCAGAAGTTAACATACCCTTGTTCTAGGTTCATGGATGGTACCTGTCTAGAGTGGGGATCTGTGTCAAGCCATGAGCATAAAGGATACTGAAAATATCCTTTATGTCTCATTACTTAAAAATGACTAGCAAATGTTTTAAAGACCTATTTTTTTTTTTTTTCTTAAAATTTTTTTTCCCCATGAGACAAGGTCTCAGTGTGTAGCTCTGGCTGTCCTGGAATTCACTGTGTAGACTAGGCTGGTCTTGAAGTCAACAGAGATCTCCCTGCCTCCGCCTCCGCCTCCGCCTCCGCCTCCGCCTCCGCCTCCGCCTCCGCCTCCGCCTCCGCCTCCCAAGGGCTAGTAGCTTCAATACAATTTTTAAAATTAATCTCTGAGATAGAGATGTTCAATAGCTTTTTACTTTTTTCTAGTGTGCTGGATGTAGGTGTTGACTGAGTCTGTCCTTTGGCCCTTCAGACAATTTTGACTTAAGTGTTTCTCTTGTCTCCGTTGACTAATCTTGTTTTCCCCAAATTCAGGGATTATACTAGATGCTGGTAGATATCTTTTATGGTTAAACTCGCTGGGTTCCTTTGAGTTGTGGATAAAAAGATATAACAATTAAAAGTTTGCTTGACATTTTTTCAGATTTTAGGTATTCCAAAACAAGGATATCCATGACTTCAATAGCAGGCTTTTCTTTTCTTTTTTTTAAATTTTTTTAAACTAGAGTCATTGAGATGGCTAGGCATGTACAGTAACTTCCTACATAATCTTGCCAACCTGAGTTTGAGCCCTGAAGGAGAGAACCAACTCCACAAAGTTGTCTTTTGAGGCATGTATACATCCTCCCTCCCCATCTTCTACACACACACACACACACACACACACACACACACACACACACACACACAAATAAAGGTATGGGACACATTGAGAGTTTTCACTGTCAATAATGTAATCGTCATAATTCTATAAAATTTTGTATTTTAATAGTGGGACTAGTAAATTCCACTTTCCTGCCAAAACAACACTCCCCCCCCCACCCCCCACCATGGCATCCACTTAGGAAATAAAACCCCCTAGAAGAGACAGATTCCCATTAAGGAAAACCAGCTTACCAGATGCTGTTTAACAACTAGCCTGGCAATAAAGCTTCATGGTGACAGTCTTTGGGCCTGTGTTTTCAACTGCATGACAAGTATCTTTTCCAGATGGCAGACAACCACTCCCAACAGAATTTAAGCCAGCATTCTTAGGGATGCTCCAGTAGCCAGTATCTTGAGGAAGACAGCAATCAGGTCTTTCACTTGCAAAATGGCAATGGAAAGTGCATAACTTCTTCCCAAAGCAATAAGGAAGCTGGATTTATTACTATTGTCACAAACAACATCTGAGTATTGTACTGGGCTGACTCCTGAGCCAAACTGCCAGCACCTTCATGAGTGCAGCTGTGCCTGCTTATAAATGATCGCTATAGCTGGGATCATTGAGGACTGGCCTCTCATAGAAGGAGGACTAGGAAGGGTCATACGGAGGACCCAGCTACTCCTCCCAACCAGGCTCTTGTGGTTGGTTTCAGGGGGAGCTAGAAGTAAATAGGTTGGGAAAGACTAGAGAGGGGGCTCTATCTATGTGTCCATTGGGGAGGCATTAATTTAAGCTGGGTGTAGATCTTCCAGTGTGTTTGCTTTAGGGCCATCCACTCTTCTGTGCATAACCCCTAACCCCCATCGCTATATAAATAAGCCTCATTGACCCGTTGATTTTCCAGAGTTAACTTTGGTGGAGTTATGCATTGGGGCCTTCAGAAGAGAGGTAGATGGTTATGTCTCCCCAGGGAAGGAAGTTTGACAACACTGAGGGTTGTTGAGGAAGAAAATGGGAAAGATGAGGAATAGCCTGAACTTATGTGTGATGCTTATAGGCTAAGCTAAAAACCCAGAGACTTACAGTTCAAGGCTCTGGGAACTAGACTTGTGGCTCTAGGTCTTAAAAGCCAGATGCTTAGAGCTGGTGGAGACTTAACACTGGCTAGAGGCTGTGGCCCCAAGAAACTAATTATTGTGCCAATCTTTAAAGTGCAAGCAGCTCTTGATGCACACGGCTTACTGCTCTGGGCTTTGAGTGCCATATCCCTGCTGGCACCTAGCTAAAGTTCCCATGGTTTGGATGACAGACTCTTCAGTTCTTAAGCCTTGGTAGCTTTCAGGACATCTAGTGATTGGGGCTTGTGGGTCTTATCTTTGGGTCTTTGTAACCCCTTCTGGAGTTTTAGCTGTCTAATTTCTGCCACTGGTCAGTCTGAGAAACTTCAGCTACTTTCTTGCAGCTGCTTGGGTAGGCCTGGGGCTAGTTTAAACCACTATGGTGATAAAGACTGCAAGGGGTCAATACAAGGCCATGTGGAAGATGCCCTTTATTTGGGCCTGATAAACGGAATACCAAGGAGAATAGAGCAGAGAGAAGTCTTCAATAGGCAGGCCTGAAAAGAGTGGGAAAGATTGCTTAGATCACCTGGTAGGGAGTATGCCATGTTTGTGTACAGGTTACATAACCTGCTTTATGGAGCATAATTCATGATTCACAAGCCTTATATAACAGGCCAGTCATAGGCCTCAGAAGACCAGACACTGGCTCTTATTGTACCAACCACAGGTATTTTGTAATTTCACCAGGGAGATGTTCTCCCATCCTGAGTGGCTGCTAGGGGAACAGAGTCATCCAAAATTCACCAAAACTTGTTTGTCTCTGAATAGTGTGTAAATTGCTGTCATGACTGGAGCAAGTTGTCTCTAAGGTTTTAAGAACTGTTCACCGTTCTCATTTTGCTCTCATGAACCTAAAGCTGCCCTTTAAAAAGTCTCTTTGAAAGAGAAAAATCAAAACAAAATAACCTGTGTGGTGAAAGGATTGAAAATTCTGGGTAAAGTCTTCAGCAACGAAGGATAAGTTTGTTTTCAGCATAGATGGATGGATAAGCAGATGGATAATTTCACAAGGGTGTGATTAAGAACCTTCGAGAAGGATTTCCACATGTGCTACAACGTGAATGACATCGGCCAGTTACAAAACAAAGAACAAATGGTTCCACTTCCCTGAAGTACCTAACATCAGTCATAGGAACTGAAAGGGAAATGGTAGTTATCGAGATGTGCATGCACGGGGAGAGGTATGGGGGGAGGTTTCAGTTTTTCAAAAGAAAGTTTTGGGTATTGGCTGGAAACAATGTAAATAAACCTAATGAAAATTGTATTTACTCTTAGAATGGTTAAGATTTTAAATTGTGTATGTGTGTTTTCTAATTAAAAAAAAAATAAAAGATCTGTGGCCAAAAAGTTACTATTTATAATGTCAAAAGTGTTGTTTTATATACCAGGCTTTTATTGGAATTTCATTAGCGATAATTTGCTCACCTGCTTCACTACTTTGGTTGTACCTTCATGTACGTATCAAGGCCAGTAAGAAGGGCATTGTAAGCAGCTGCTGGCTTATGGGTAAGTTGTTCTCAAAGAACTCAGATAGTGAGAAGTCAAGACAGAAAAACGTACTGGGTTCGTCAGATAACTGCTTTTCCATTTGCAGCTTGGGAGGGCCTGAGAATAAAAGCTTGCCTTCATAATTGATAGCAGACCTGGAGTATGCATGGACAGACTCATAGAGGAGAGGAAGGGACAGAAGGAAAAACAAATGGAGTTCTACAGAGAGAGAGAAGCTAATGGAAACATTCCTTTCAAGAGTCCAGAGAGCCTTATTAGCGCAATCTCCCAATGCTGTAAACTAGACATGCTACATGTCTGAAGAGCAGTGCTGGGGACGTTGCTAAAGGATCCCTAGGAAGGAACAGCCACAAAGTTTCATGGGGGTGGTTCTGAAACAAGACCTGGGACTAAACTAGAAATGATGGAATGATAAAAACTTCAAAGGATTATGGCTTGAACTCAAAATCTTATGTGATGTTTACATTTACACAATATTAGAGCATCTGTCCCTTTCATTGAAAGAAGTGCAGTATGCATTTGATTATGTTTAATATCCCAGATTTGTGATATGGAAACAAAGATGAGGAAATAAGTAAGATACAG
>CACVCL010034692.1:0-24135 GCA_902729485.2 Mus minutoides
TCCCAGTTACTGGATAGTCTGACCCTTCCTGCTGTACTCTAGACTTAAGTTAATTTGCTGCTGAGTTAATTTGTAAATAGTAATTACCTTATAAAATTTTTCTTTACTTTTTCCACTGTCTCCAGAATTGGGAATAATGGGATTTACTTCACTAAGCTTTGGTGTCGTATTTGTCTTATACTTTATTCATTAGATCTAAGGTCAGCATTAATAGTCAAAAATAGTTTGCCTTTGTATGTTAGTTGTCTTCTATTAAGTGTGATCATGGCTTTAAAATATAAAACTACAGATACCTACTGCTTTCAAGTCTTGAAAAAAACATTTCTTGAGTTGGTGATATTTTTACTGTTTTGAGACAGGGTCTCTCTGTGTAACCGTGGCTGTCCTGGAACACTCTATGTAGACCAGGCTGGCCTTGAGCTAGCTTTACAACGCTACTGTTTATTTCTGTGTTACGTTTCTCCCAGTTAAACAGTAAGAACATGAACAGGAGGAGTGAGTAGTCTCTTCACCACAGCCCTGCAGAAAGAATGTAAGATTTTTGTGTTGTACTTTGCAGGTGGGGAGTTTTAAGCGTGAGATGACCTTCACGTTTCAATCAGAGGACTTCAGACGTGACTCCAGTAAGAAGCCGTCTCATCACCTGCTCCCACTGGCCATGGAGGAAGACGTGAGAACAGCAGACACCAAAAAAGCCAGTCGGATCCTTGACCAAGAAAAAGAAACTCGGTCCGTTTGTCTTCTTGAGCAGAAGCGGAAAGTAGTTTCTTCCAATATCGATGTCCCTCCTGCAAGGTAAGGACGTCACATTTGTAGGAGACGGGTAGAGAGCAGGCCCGCCCTATCCTGTCTGTCATAGGGTCAAGATTTAGCAAGAGCTGTTTGTCCAGTTTTCTCCATTCCTTCTGTGAAGTAGAACCAATTTTGGAGCTGCTGTGGTTGAAACTGTTGTAGCTATGGGAAAAAAAAAATTACTGGATCTTTGACAGGAGAAAATCTGAAAACATGAACAGAACAGACCATTCTGTGTAAGGTTGATGGTGCTTGAAGGTGCTATGCTCATATCCTAGGTTGACAAATACAACTCTAAGCTGATTTAGCCTTGGTCTTATGCCACATGGACTCTGAGATGAGAGTTTACCAATTAAGATGATATAAAAGGAAAGTGATTGTGACACAGGCCCTTGGTGACCTGTAAAGTTTTCAGTGTGTAAAAGTGTTTGGTGATGTCTAGTTAATATCATTCATAACTTTTTAAGGTTTATTTGGGCAGGGGAGATGGCTGAGTGGGTAGACTGCTTGCCCTGGAAGCATGAGAACCTGGGTTCAAATCCTGGAGGCCAAGAAAGTTGGATGCAGTGCTGTGCACATCTGTGATGCTGGCTCTCTTACAGTGTTGTACACATCCACTCTGTGGCACACACATGTACACGTACACTTACATGATAGATTTATATTAGAACGTAGTGGAGAGAGTTTATCATGTAATTCTCTTTCAGCATTTTTTAAATTGTTCTCTCACACAGTCCATCCCAACCACAGTTTCCTGTCCTGGTCCCCTCCGACCTTGCTTTCAGCTCTTCCCTAGCTCTGTGCAGCAGAAGCAGAGCAGATACAAACGCTGCTCCTCTGTCGGCCCTCCTGCCCCAGCCTCGGCGCCCCTGTTCACGCTCTGTCTCCGGCTTTGAACAATGCCCTGTGCCCTTCCTGAGGGTCTGTGAGCACATGTCCACTGAGGAGGAAATGGGGGGGCTCTGTCTGCATGACAGCTTGTTTATTTCATGTGTACTCCATTTTAATGCCAGAAATGATTATCATGAAACTTTATAAGCAGTTGATTGAGAAGTCTTGCATTTATTCAAGTGTTTCTGACAAGCTCGTGAAGAGATGTCCTATTGGCCAGGAAGGAACCCTTCTACACCTGCTCACCGTTAGAAAACCAGCATTTTCATTGTTTTCTCTACTAAATAGAGGGACTATCTATTCCAGAAAATTACATGTTACTCTATCTGGCTGCCAAATTGTCAGGCTTTCTACAATTATAGGCCTCTGTTTTCTTTAACCTCTAGCTGCCAATTTTGTATATCTCTTATTTCTGTTCAACTATTTGTCACTATTTGCTCTTCTATGATTTATTTTTGTATTAAATACTTAATTAAATTATTAAGGATTAGTTTTTACTGTGGCTTCATTGTAAAATGTTTTAAAGTGCCCTGAAACAGGTAGACACATACATTATATATGTAGTTTGGCTGATTCATAGGTCAAATGTCATGCTTGCAACTTGGAATGAGAAGAGCTGTGCTGTTATGTTCTTCCCGGGTCTATCAGACGGAGTGTGTCTGAGAGAGCAGTGCCAGCTGAGAGTTCTGTAGGACCTACTGGACACACCATTTCCATGGAGTCTTTCGTGTGTAACAGAAGTCCTGCAATTATGTCATACTCTCATAAGTTGTTGTAGGTTATATCTTTGATTTGGTTTTACCCAGGCTAGCCTAAAGCTCACTGAGTATCCAAACATGATCTTGAGCTTTGATCATCCTGCGTTCCCTCCTACGCAAAGATTATAGGTCTGTGCCACCATGCCCAGCTTATGCCATGGTGGGAGTAGAACCTAGCCTCTGTGTGTACTGACAGGCACTGAGCTCTTTATCAGCTCTGTATATTCTGTTCTTTAGCATGACTTCACCTCTGAAAACAGTGAAAATGTTTTTTTTTTTCTGATGGTGGTCTAAAGAATAAAAATTCTTTGCAATCATTAGGTTATACACAGAAGCACACTGCTCAAGCTGGTATTATTGTGAGCTTTTAAACAGTAGAGGGAAATTAATTGGGTTTGAATCATCAATAAGTAGAAGAAAATTCCCTACTGACAAGGTATAATTTAGATGAATTAACGTGCTATGAGCGGGGCTACCTAAAGTGCCATTGTTAGGCTCCACACCATCACACTCATTGTCATTGTCACAGTTAGAATGTAGTCATCATAAACATGCTAACACTTGGAGAAACAAATTGCTTTTTTAATTAAATAGTCACGAAGGAATCAAGTTATGCAGAATGATCTAATTTCTAACATTTTCTTCTGTTTACAGTCATTAGGTTATTTAGTAAATGCCAACTTTTGACTAAGTAGATTGATATTTTGTTGTAAGGAAACTTTTAATCGCATGGTAGGAAGGAACAAGATTTTTCTTTCTGCTTACTAAAAAGAAATATAATTATAGCTGTCATCAAAAACTGCTGTTGATGTCTGAGTAAATCTGGAGGGTAGTGAAATGTATTAGAATAAGGAAGTCTAGATATGTTATTAAGTATGACCTATAATTAAAGCGTCTATGTGTGTGTGTAATCCACACAGTTCCCTATAAGTTACTCTAATTCCAGACTTGGTGTTTTGGGTACTCCTCGGAGGCAGGAGGGTGCTTTGGGCTGCCACTGTCAGTGTGCAGAGCTCCTGGGCAAGTTAAATCACCCCCAGACTTCTTAGTTACTCTTTCCCTTACTTCCTATCATTTGTGAAGCCTGCCGTTCATTTCCTATAGTTCATATAGTAAAGACAGTGTGTGTGTGTGTGTGTGTGAGCAGCTTCCCCATGTCTGCCCTGTTTGATCCCTGTGATCCACCATTGGATTTCCTGATGTCATACCTTCTCCATCACCAGGTGTCTATTGAGTGCTTGCTACTGGTGACCTTGAGCTTGTTAAAAAACACGAGTGGGAGGTGCTCCCCTCCACAAGCTTGCCTGCAGTCAGACAGACGGACGTGTAAGTGGCTAAGTCCAAGGAACTACTTAGCTGTTCACCTTCCCATCAGAGCTAGGTGAATCCGCAACTAAAGGAAAGGCTTTAACATTAGGAGACTGGCCAGTTTGATTAAAGGCCTGCTTTTCTGTTATCAGTGTCACATTGAAGCTACAGAAGCATTGAACCGGGGAAGGAATAATCTCAAACCCGAGAGTCTATTTTAAAAACTTTTACAAAATTCCAGTTTTCTGGGGCCTGTTCGACAGTTGCTGGTTTCAGGAAGGGTAATTGTATTGCCTCAGATGTGCTAAGCTGAGAAGGGAGAGCCAAGACGGCATTAAGCATACAAGCAATTTATTGGGGAAATTCCTTGTGCAAAGGTAGGGGCACAGTGCAGTACAAGGAAGGAGTGAACCAGGGAAGGAAGGAAAATGAGAGGGTGGATGAAGTGTGGCAGCAGCCTCACAGCCCATGAGGAGGACCGCCTTATGTATGTCCATGAGGAGGACCGCCTTAGGCCTCCGTTGTGTGCTGATCTCAGCTGGGAGCAGCTTGTGAGACTTGGGATCTAGGCAAGTATAGTAGATGCTTTTGAGTCCTAGCTCTGGTCCTGGTCAGCACTTTTCTTATGAATGCCTCTCCAGCCTAGAACACAGCTCTGAGTGTTCTCTGCCGTGAGGCTAGAGCAGGGGCTGGGCTCTGGTAACAGGCCCCTTACAGGGCTTCTTATGTTAGAGAACCAAGCTTCCCATGGCTGTTGCTTCATACCTACCAAGAGCCATGCTTTTGAGTCATTAGATGAAAGGCCCTTTGAGCCACCTGCATGGGAAAAGGTGATGTTGGTTTAGGAGGGTCCCCTTACTGTGGAACCTTACTAACATTGTGGCCTGATTGGTCTCAGGAAGAAGCTGTATTTCTTTGGGAGGACTTGCAGGGTTAGATTGAAGTCCTCTGAGTATTTGTTACTATTCTTCAGTGGATGAAGGTAACCTAAGACCGTGCGGGTAGGTGGAGAACCTAAGACCGTGCGGGTAGGTGGAGAACGCTCTTAGTATGATGGTTTGCATCAAGAACAGCATGTAATGGGGTGAGGCTGCCTGTGCAGAGCTCAGGCAGCCTCTGAGGGGCTAATGTCTGTAAAGCTTCCGTCAGCACACATGTTCTCATTACAAACATAAGACCAGGCCTCTTCTGAAAGCAGTGACGTGACAGCAGGGATTAGCTAAGTGTGCACTCTTAGATGGTTTAAGGTGTCTCGAAGGTAAAGGACAAGCTTCATTGATCTTTATGGAGAGTTAAGAAAACAAGGGTCTGGAGAGATGGCTCAGCGGTTAAGAGCACTGACTTCTCTTCCAGAGGTCCTGAATTCAATTCCCAACAACCACATGGTGGCTCACAACCATCTGTAATGAGATCTGACATCCTCTTCTGGTGTATCTGAGGACAGCTACAGTATACTCAATATACATGGAATAAATACATCTTTAAAAAATTGCAAAAATAATTAGACTATAGACAGGACTTTAATAGCCATGCTTTTGGATTTCATGTATACTGTAGCTGCGGCAATGCTTTACATTTTGGACATGAGGTAACTTTCTGTCCGATGGATGTGATCCATTTTCTTTGTTCCTCAGCAGCTGACTGGAGAGTCAGGAACTAGGTCATATTAGGTTATATTAGTTGTGCTACATTTTAAACATATATTTTTAAGTGATCAAAAAGATTTTATAGTGGGCATTGTTAGGCACTTTTTAGCAAAGGGCATTTTAGTTGTGTAGGATAGGTTAGGGGGACAAGAATAGACAGGAGGGACTGGTCAGGACAGCGCTGCTTAGGACAGGCAGGCAGCTGGAAATTAGGACTGAAATGGAAAGAGAGTTGACATGAGAGGATGTGACACAGGAGGAAGGCCTCTGGGCTGCGAGCTGTAGAGTGTGGCTCTGGCCCAGTCAACTAGAATGGGCTTTATTTTATTTTTTCTTTTAAAAACTACCAGTTCAGCACTATCTTGCTGGCATATACAATAGTTTCTGCATTAGGTGGCTGATTATGGGATGGATCCCTGGCTGCAGCAGTCACTGGTTGGTCCATCCTTTTGTTTCAGCTCCACACTTGATCTCTGTGACTCTTCAATGTGTGCTTTGTTCCTAATTCTAAGAAGGGGTGAAGTGTCCACACTTTGATCCTCATTCTTCTTGAGTTTCATGTGTTTAGCAAATTGTATCTTGGGTAATCTAGGTTTCTGGGCTAATATCCACTTATCAGTGAGTACATGTTATGTGAGTTCTTTTGTGATTGGGTTACCTCACTCAGGAAGATGTCCTCCAGATCCATCCATTTGCCTAGGAATTTCATGAATTCATTGCTTTTTAATAGCTGATATAGCTGTCTCGTGTGAGGCTATACCAGTGCCTGGCAAACACAGAAGTGGATGTTCACATTCAGCTATTAGATGGAACACAGGGTTCCTAAGGGAGTAGCTAGAGAAAGTACCCACGGAGCTGAAGGGGTCTCCAACTCTTTAGGTAGAAGAACAATAGGAACTAACTAGTATCCCCAGAGCTCATGTCTCTAGCTGCATATATAGCAGAAGATGGCCTAGTTGGCCATCATTGGGAAGAGAGGCCCCTTGGTCATTCAAACTTTTTATGCCCCAGTACAGGGGAATGCCTAGGCCAAGATGTGGGAGTGGGTGGAAAATAAAATAAAATAAAATAAAATAAAAATTTTGGTAGTTAAAAAAAATCAAAAACTACCAGTTCATTTTCAGAGTCACGGAGGGGACTGGAGACTAGACAGTAGACAGCTAAGTCAGAAGAGCAGCATCCACAAAGCAGGCTCCGGGGCTTCTAAAGTGAGAAATGCATGTAAGGCATATGTCTGTCTGTAAGATGTCTGTCTGACTATAAGACGTACATCTGTCTGTAAGATGATGTATGTCTGTCTATAAGATGTATGTCTGTCTGTAAGACATATGTCTGTCTGTAAGACATATGTCTGTCTGTAAGACATATGTCTGTAAGATGATGTCTGTCTGTCTGTAAGATGATGTCTGTCTGTAAGATGATGTATATCTGTATGTAAGATGATGTATATCTGTATGTAAGATGATGTATGTCTGTATGTAAGATGATGTATATCTGTATGTAAGATGATGTATGTCTGTCTGTAAGATGATGTATGTCTGTATGTAAGATGATGTATGTCTGTATGTAAGATGATGTATATCTGTATGTAAGATGATATATATCTGTATGTAAGATGATGTATGTCTGTATGTAAGATGATGTATATCAGCTGGGTGTGGTGGCGCACGCCTTTAATCCCAGCACTTGGGAGGCAGAGGCAGGCGGATTTCTGAGTTCAAGGCCAGCCTGGTCTACAAACTGAGTTCCAGGACAGCCAGGGCTATACAGAGAAGCCCTGTCTTGAAAAACAAAAACAAAACAAAACAAAACAAAACAAAACAAAACAAAAAGATGATGTATATCAGTATGTAAGATGATGCATGTCTGTATGTAAGATGCATGTCTGTGGACACAGGCACAAACCCAGCCACTCGCTTAGGAGTGAAATGACAGATGCTGTGCTTAGGCACCGTGATTGGCACTTCATTAATGAGTGGAAAGACACAGGATGTCAGGCAACACGTAGGAGGAGCACATGGAAAATACATGGGAGGTTCTGGCTAATGGAGATTTTGTTCTTTATCATTGTCACCAGTGTTTATAGAAGAATATTAATAATTTATTGTCCTTGTCAACTGTGATGCCATAAAACACATAATAGCAGTAGCTCCGTCACCTGCAACACCAGTGTCTGTCAGGCAGACACTGTTTGATCGTTTAGACCAGTGATTCTCAACCTTCCTAACACTGCAGCCATGCAATAGTTCTTCATTGTGGTAACTCATCCATAAAATTATTCCATAACTGTAATTTTGCTACTGTTATGAATCATAATGTGAATATCTGCTGTGCAGGAAGTCTGACATGCAGCCCCTGTGAAATGGTCCTTCAACCCCCAAAGGGGTCATGACCCCCAGGTTTGGAACCACTCATCTAGCTTGTTGGAGCGTGGGTGTTTGTTATTCTGTTCTTTGTCTGCCATTGCCTTTTCTGAGGTACCATTGGACTTCACCCAAACAGCAATTACAATTGGCTTATGCAGAGTAATAGCTGACTTCTTCTTCTAACTCCAATGCTAAAGAACTCTATTTCCAAGCCACTTAGACTAAGGAAAGGAGAAATAACTGACCTAAAGGCATATCTTCAGCATGCGACAGATAATTAGCTGCCGTTGTGGTGGTGATTGTTCTGTGGAGTTCTAAAAGCCAGCTATTTAACACTTGCTGGATAAAATGAAGTAACCTACCAGATGCCAGTCTGAAAACCGTCTGCAGAAACTCATTAGCCTTTGAAGATATAGTTCAGCATTTGACAAGTGCTGTGTGTGTGTGTGTGTGTGTGTGTGTGTGTGTGTGTGTGTGTGTGAATATGAGTATGTGTTGTCTGTGTCTATCTCTGTGAGGGAGTGTGTGTGTGTTTGTTTGTGTATGTGTGTATATGTATGTTGTCTGTTTCTGTGACAGTGTGTGAATGTGTGTGTGTTTGGGAGAGGGAGAGGGAGAGGAAGAGGGAGCACCAAGGTAAATAAAGGCCAAGGCCCCGCCTTGCCCTGTGTTGTTCATCCACTAGGCTTGGATGGTTACAGTTACTGCCAAGGACATCCCACAGAAGGCTTCACTAGTTACACATGTTAGAAACGATGCCTGCAAGAGTTCCACCCCTCAGAATTTTGCTTCATTACTATTCAGTTTGATCCAGAGAGAAGAGCCTAATGCTCTCCATTCAAAACGCAATTCTCAGCAGGCACAAATTTTAATGTGGTAACAATCTGTATTCAAGAATAAATGGTTACAGTATATAGTTATTGGCAAATAGTGGATTTAGTAAGTTATATTTAAAATAAGCAATAAGGACAGTGTAAAGCTCTTTTTAAAATACACCCACCAGTATCTACCCACACTTTCCTTTTGCCCAAAAATTCATAAGGCAATTTGTGTCACAAAGCACAGGCTTTCTCATGTTACAAAATGAAGGCCATATCAGTACCATCACTGTTAGTAAGATAAAGGGAAGTGTGAGCAGTTCGGTTCCTCTGCCTCGCCAGCTCCATGGCACTGCTGGAAGCGTGGGGGAGCAGAGAGAGGGCAGCAGGTCTACACTTAAATCTCAGACATCACCTATGAGCATCTGACAGGAAGAGATACTTAAAATGACAAACAGAAAGCCCAGCATTCTAGTTAGCTGGATTTGTTCCTGTGTAAGAAGAGAGCCGTGAATGACTTCCTTTTCCAGGGTGGTTTCAGATCTCTCGTCTTCCCTGGAAGGGTGACTCCGGGGGACTGAAGACACTTAGGAAGCACAAGTGTCTCTCCCTGTGCTTGATCTGCTCCTGGCTTTAGAGTTCAAATCTCAGCACAAAGGGGCAGGTGTGTGCAGATTCCAGGAGCTTTCTGACTTCTCTGCAGCTTAGAGAGGCAACAGTACTCACAGACAGAGTTTCTGAGACAGTAGGACAAGAGAGAAGGAAGGAAGGAAGGAAGGAAGGAAGGAAGGGAGGGAGGGAGGGAGGGAAGGAGGGAGGGAGGGAGGGAGGGAGGGAGGGAAGGAAGGAGTTTCTTAGAAAAGATATTTTTCTCTTTATTGACATTGACAATGACCTAAGACAGCCACAAATCATAGTCTTAGTGTTTCTCTAACATGAGTGAGTATATTTATATTATTCTTACATATGTGTTTTAAAGAAAATGTGTTTAAAAACAATTTAAAATGTCAAAGTGGCCTTTCTCAGTGGTCTCATATTAGCTACGAAGCTGGGAACCTGAGAAGTTCCTGATGTGTATGAAATATTACATATTTCACCCAGGAACTGGTGGTCTTAACTGGTGGAAATAAAACAGCAATTTTGAAGCCAGGCATTATGGCTTGTATGAGTACTGGAGATGCTGTGGTGGAAGGAACAGTCCAGTTTCAAGACCAGCCCGACTTATCTTGTCAAGGCACCAGTTTCTCTCTTCATTTCTTCTCCTTCCTCATACATGAAGAAAACATCTCACCTACTATTAGGAGTAGACTTCTCTCTTGGTGTCAGTGTGTAAGGCCTGGTAGGTAAGGAGAACAAGTGTGTGGGGTTAGGGGGTGAGGGCACATGCAATTAAATAGCTTTTGTTGGAAATCTTCAGCTGACTCTGGTGTGGCATCTAACAGGTTATATTTTGTATATTTGTTATAAGGTTGTTTAAATTCCATCTGAGTCAGATGGTTAAGCAGGTGTCAGTCCAATTTCAGTTCTTTAAAAACACAGAAACAGCTTCCTTTCTAGGGCTTGAGAGAACTTAACTTAGTTACCATGCATCCTGCTGTCCCCACAATGGTGACCCTTACAGAAGTATTTGTACTTCCGGTTAAATTTAAGGCACCACACTTATGTATGTATAAGTAATAGTGTGTGGAAGACTGTCCATAGTATGTATATGTATGTATACACACACTATGTATGTATAAGTATGCATGCAGTAAGAAGAGTTAGTTACTGCATATGACTTTAGAACTGGGAAATGCAACCATTATATCAGATATTTTCTTAAGGACCTGAGCTCAGGGTTTCATTTGGTTACTGGCTTCAGTTGTTACTGTACCTTTAAATGTTAGCTCCCCCTTAATTAGGGAGGCTCCTTTCCCCTAGCATTCTGACTGGGGAATTAAGGGATGCAAGACTGGAGAATTAACATTAACTTGGGATACTTAGAAAATTTGATTATCTTTAAGTAGTGATACACTTTAGGTGATACATTTGATCGGTATCCTGTAGGGATGGATGAGAAGGTAGGGAGGAAGAACAAGTGTATATTGACAAGAAAACTATGTCAGTTCTTAAATCATTAAGACACACTGATGGAAATCCAGGAGACATAATTATGAAACTCAAGAGGGAGGTGGGACGAAGCTGGTGAGCGGGGTGCCCTGTGGGGATGCTGCAGTGTGCTCAGAATGGCTCTAGAAACTCTAGCTCAAGCATCAAGCATCTCGTGGGAAAAAGTAATCGGCGAGCGACCCAGAAGAAAGTAGATGTGGCTGGTTGCAACAGGGTTAGGGATATGTAGTGTTTCAGGGTCTCTTAACAAAAACAGAAGTCGGTGATAGTTTTTCCACCAAGCAACCATCTGTAACGAAATCTGAAGCCCTCTTCTAGAGTATCTGAAGATAGTTACAGTGTACTTACATAGAATAAATAAATCTTTAAAAAAATCGTAATGTACGTAATGAAAATGATTGTACTTAGAAGTGCTTGCCTTGTAATGCATTTTGTTGTAAGGTAAATATCTACCTGTCTGGAGGTCTGAGTTCATGTGTTTGCTTGTTCATGTGAGCTTTACCTCCATCTCTACACAGTGCGAAGATATGTCTTGTTCCTTCACACAGGGTTTTGTTTTAACTGTGTTGGGCAAACATTTGCATCTTGATTGGAGATTGTGACATCAGCTTTTAAAATTACCCCACCTCAGATTAAATTCATCTCATAATAGATTTGGTTTGTTCTGCTGCCCCTATCTAAGAAACCACAGGTTGTAAGATCATAATGCTTTTTCCTATATCCATTTTGCTCTTGTATTTAAAATACAGAAAGAGTAGCTTTGTCTGAAGAATGTGAGAGTCCGTTGGGTACCTCTGGAAACTTGTATCTTTGTTATCTGGGGCATACTGCACCAGGATCTTCAGTGGTACTGAGTACTGTCATGTTTAACTGAGTTCTTCTGAGGTTACTGAATAAAACACAGACTGGATTGTACATCCTGGTAATTGCACCCTGTTCTTTCTGGCCCTGGTTGGTAAGCACATTAATTCCATGGCTGTCAAGGTATCACACACACACACACACACACACACACACACACACACACACACACACACGTACGTACGTTCCCTGTACATGCATATAGTTTCACAGGGCAAGTAGTGATAATGATCCTCCGAATCTCCCAAGGCTGAGAGTGCTAGGCAGTTGCACACATCCATCAGGATGGACAGGCCTTGGTGCAGATGGCAAGCACCTGCTGTCTCCTAATGTAATAAGCAGCGGCATCACCCACTGAAGACTGTCCTTGGGAACCTGTTCTCCCTCGTGCTTATCTCTCAAGCTTACACTGTTTTCCTTTTGGTTTACTCCTAACAAACAGCACAGTTGTATTTTCCACATGCCTGCAGATGTTCCAACCTGAAAGATTCACATTTGGAATTCATCCTACTTTGTTTCCATTGCTCTGATAAATACAGTGACCAAAAGTACCCTGGGAGGAAGAGATTCCTTTGGCTTGTACATCTGTCATTGAGGAAAGCCAGGTAGGAGCTCAAACAGGGTAGGAACTGATGCAGAGGCCATAGGAGACAGCTGCTTAATCACTTGCTTGCCGCTGCTTGTCCTGCGGCTTTCTTGTATAACCCAGAACTGTCTGTCCACGGATGGCAGACCCAGAGTGGGCTGGACCCTCCACTTCAGTCATTAATCAAGAAGTTGCTTCACTGAGCTGTGCAGACCAGTCAGTCTGAGGGAGGCTTTCTCCCAACTGAGGTTCCCTCTTCCCGGATGACCTCCAGCTTGGGTCAAGTTAACAAGAAGCTGATAGAGAGCTGAAGGAAAGCGCTGCAGTACATCGGAAAGAGATGCATGTGCAGCTCAGTACCTGTGTGTGGGACCTCAGATCTGCCTCCTATCCAGTTAATAGCTGTGCCTTCCTTTGCATACAATGGGAACAAAGTACAGTCCACAGTGGAAAAGCCTACTTGCTGTTGCAGAGGGATGCCATTGCAAAGCGTAAGAGCGTGTGAAGTGTGTCCACACCTGAGGAAAGGTAGCTTAGGAAACAGAACCCATGGTCAGGAGAGGCTCATTGCCTGGCTCTGCTGCTCTCTGGGTCAGCTCACACCTGTATCCACAGGCAAGGCCCTTCTCATGCCCTGCTGTGTGAAAACAATGTCAGCTACGCCTGTCTGTGCTCTAGGTCACTACCAAGCCTCCTTTCCCACAGTGCTGTGACACTAACGCCAGTGGTTTCCCTCTCAGAATCAGGCTCGAGCTTAAAAAAAGATGAAAAGGCAGAAGGGAGGTGAGGGGGCAGATACGGGAGATGGCTCAGTGACTAAGGACACACACTCCACAAGTGTGAGCCACCAGTATGAATCTTAGCACTTGGATAAAGGCTGGATACATACACAGATACCCCCGATGACCTTCGCTGGTGAGAGAGGGCGATAGGAAGATCACTGTCTGCCAGCCTGGCTTCAGGTTCAGTGAGAGATCCAGTTGCAAGGGAGCAGAGTATAGAGAACCGATGGATACCTAACAGCTTCCTCTGCCCTCCACATGTGTATACAGCTGTGTGCACACTGTGCAATACACCATACCCTCACATGCAGACAGGCAGGCAGGCAGACAGACACAAAAGCAAAAACCTTTTCTGTTTTTAAAAACATTCACCTGTTTTCTTGGTGTTTGTTCCTTAAATTACAAAGTTAGTATATATGGTTAGTACCTCTGCGTAGGAGACACAAGAAGAGGTTGTCTCTCATCAGTAATTAGGAGTTTTGTACTTCAGCTACTCTGAGAATGAAAATCCACAAATCTGGACTGACCACTTATAGCTAAACTAACTCATGTATTTTCTGCTCTAAATATTAGTGTATCAGCAGGCCAGATCTTTTTATTGCATGATTAACTGGAGATATCTGTTGGATGTTCATATAGAAGTAACAGTTGTGCTGTGCTGTCCAAGGCCTCTATATTTAAAATCTGTGTTTCCTTCTCATTGTTTTTTTTTTTTTTTTTTTTTTTTAAATAAAGTAAAACAACACCTCACTGGATAAGTGTTGCCTTACATGATGAACCAAGTTCTTGGCTGACACAAGAGACTTTGAGGGATTCCTGTTTCATTCATCTTTTGTATAACAAACTTTACACAACACTGGCAAACTAGCCGATAGACCACCAGAGTGTGATACCTGGGCTTGCCCTCTGCCCTCTGGGCAGGCAACCAGACCAATACATCACTAAGGAGCAGGTTTCATGGCTTGCCACTGGCATGTGTAGTGTCTTGGGCTCAGAGCTCATCACTAGTCTCCCTTGTGTTGGCATTTCTGAGAGCGGAAGACTGTTTCTATGTTGGCATTCCAATGCTTGCTGTGGAGACCAGCCCAGTTAAGCTGAGCAGATAGGACTTCCTTTGCTCTCGAGTGAAACACACCAGTTTGAAAGTGTGCTTGATTGCTTAGCAAAGCTGTAGCATGCGGTTTCTCAGTTCTTGATGTTCAGGGAACTGCAAAGCTGAGAAACCATTGCTTTGTGCATACACAGTGTCCAACAGATGCCATACCCAGTGACCCAGTATCTGCGGCGAAGGATGTTGCTCTGTTGGGTGTCAGCCCTATTTTGTTATCAGGCCAGTCACTGTCAGGCAGAGTTCTTTCATTCTTCTGTGTTGGTAGTTTTGCGTGGGGGTTTCTCTTCGCATTATTAAAACTCCCATTTGCTCGTACTTAGCTTCGGAAGACCCAGCCTTCCTGGGAGGGGGAAGGGTGCATTTTCCCAAAAGCAGAAGTGGTAAACATTTGATGTTTAAATATTTGTTGTCTTTTTACTTCTCAAGCCCTGAGTTATTTAATGATATTAATCTTATTGCTTGTAATTACCTACATAAGAAAACAACACAAATGTTCTCAAATTCCTCTGCAGTGGGCTTCAAGAGCAGTAGGACTCTGAGTTTCTCTGATGCCTGCCTGGGAGGTGCATCAGGAGATACTGTGCGCCCTGGCAAGTGTGCTGCTTGCACTACTGTCCAAAGCCAAGGCTAGATCCCAGAGAAAAGAGCCTTTTGAGCATCTTAAAAGTCATCTGCTTCATCCCCTTTATTTAAAAGATGGGGAAACCTGGTGTGAATGAAGGCTTGAAATTTGGGTTTGAATAATAGACTCAAATGTTTTTTCAAATGTTACCACACTGCGCATGTCTTCCTGTGCCTCTCCCTAGGAAACCTGCCACCTGCCACCTGTCTTGTGGTCTTTCTCCACTGAGAAGGACACTTGTCTGCAGTCAGAACGCAGCAGTGCTGTTTGACGGTGGCAGTGACGATGGCAAAGTCAAGCAAAGGTGGCCGGAGTCACAGACGGAAGCCTAGTGCGGTACGGTACGCAGTCACGTGCAGGTGCCTGAGAGCTGGCTGAATCCTCTGGCAGGGCCGAACAGTTACAAAAGCACGCCTGTTGCCATGTCTGGCTGGCTGTGAGGAAAACCCAGCATTGTTGCTCTTGTCAGATTTAAAATTTGCCTTTTGGAATGTGTGTGCTTAATCTGAAGAACGAAACATCACCCCCCCCCCAACAAAAAAAAAAAAAAAAAAAAAAAAAACCAGGAAGTTTGTTGTAAGATTGCCTCTCCTTAAAGTGTCAGAGATGCTACTATACCCATGAAGTCTCTCCAACATGGCCGTCTAAACATGACTTGAACAAGACACTACCAGTAGACATGCTAACATAAGGGGGGGGGGTTGCTCTTGAGGCCTCAAAAGGACTACAGGCAACTAAGGAAACTGAGTCAGGGAAATGGTCTGACCCAGGGAAGAGCACTCTGATTGGTTATCCAGTACAAGTGACATTATACAGACTGAGCAAGTTGACCTTATATATTTAAAACATGGATACATATATGTGTAATTAACAAAGAAAAAGACGCCACAAACATTCATGAAAAAGCAAAACAGTGAGAAAGATAGTGTCAAGTCTTGACTCTCCAGGACTTGTTTTTTTTTTTTTCTGTAACGTCGAATCTCTCACAGATAATAATGTTTCCCATGACTTACATCGGGTCAGGCTTGGCTTCTCTGTGACGGCCTCGGTGCCGTGGCACCTGTAGTGGAATTGTGGGAGGGGGCTCCTGACTGCTGAAGGCTGCGGAGCAGAATCATCGGGAGCGGGCACTCTGTCACCCACCCGCTTTACATTGCTTCATAGCTTTCTGGTATGCTGAGGGCCTTGAAACCCTAACAGACATGAGAGGCAAAGACAGACCCTCCAATAAAAAGATGGGTTAATCTCTACTTATTATATATTATTGGTAAATCCAGAAGCACATCCTCCATTTCTGTTTCTTATTTTGTGTTTATCACTTAGAATAGGCAGGCTTATAAAAGTGCTTGCATGTGTACAAATGAGATACCAGGATTCATCCCTAGCCATGTCACCAGCCTGGAGAGAAAGCAGCATTCATTTGAAAGTCTAGATTTGTAAAGTAAATTTAGCTCTGAAGTGGTTCAGCATTTAAAACTGCAGCACAGCACAGTGTTGAAATTATTCCTTGAAACTTTGTGATATGAATTACTAGATAGCATCTGACAGTTGGGAAGGTCCCAGCACACACTAATTAGCTTTCTCATTGTTGTGACAAAATACTTGGAATGAGTAACCTTGGCGAGAAAAGAACTGACTTAACTCGTGCTTTGGGATGGCTCAGCCCCAATGCACACTGGGACAGAGTTTGCTGGTGGCAGGCTGGTGGAAGAGGAGTGTCTTCATAGTGGCTTCATAGTGGCTTGGTGCAGATGGAAAGGGGAAGGAGGACGGGACAAGGCAGGATTTCCAAGCCCCTCTGTATAGTGACCCACTCATGACAGGCTTCCATTTCCAAAGGTTTCCAGGATGTCTCAAAGTAATACTGTTAGTAGGCCATTCAAGATTTCAAGCTGAAGTGATAACACTAGCTGGGTGTCAGTTTTTCCAAGGAACATTAGTGATGCAGCTTTCCATTTAAAGAGCACACATTTTAGAGCAGCACAAATGAATTTTCAGTGAATAGTAAGTGCTAACACGACCACCACACCCTGTTCTGTCCATAACAGGCATTTGGAGGTGTTTGGGTGCCATATGCTTCCACTCAACTCCAGGGTACCCTCACTGAGAACAACTAACAGGCTAACTTCCTGTTTGTTTTTAAGCAGTGGGGTAACCACTGGATATAACTCCATTATTACATTAAGTGCAAACATTTATCTTAGAGCTCGCAGGCAGCATGGTTCTTCTCAGATGGACTAACTGTGAAGCAGACATTCATTTGTGGCACTGCATTTCATCTTTAGGGTAACATGATATAAAGTTGTATTTTCAACATTCCAGTCAGTGCTAGATGTATCTGACTAGTACTTTGGAGACAAAACCTTCCTGCAGGCTCCAGTGATTAAAATTGAACCACCCACTCACTCATCTTAGTATAGTCTGCCCAGTGTTTTTGTATGTCAGTCTAAGTATTTTAATTGAGATCAAGCTGGTTTATAACCACTTGGTTTATGTTTCTCATTTTATATCTAAAATTTACAAGCTATGGTGCCATTTTTATCCAATGCCACTAACAGTACAGACAGCACTTGAAACAGAACCAGGCTCTGTTCAGAAACGCGTTCAGTTGTATGGTCTGCTTACTGTTAGATGCCAGGGTGTCTTATCTGTCCTTCAGAAGCTCTTCATGTAAGCTCTCTTCGGAGTGCAGTAGAGTATGGTGGGGAAGTGTAAGGAAACAGCCTGTCACTCATCTCCTGACTGGAACAGACTCCTATTACCGTGTCCTTTGACCCCCATCAAGAGTTATAACTTGAATGTGAAGTGCTTCCTGTTGACGCACGGGTCGAATGCTTAGTCCGTCGATTTGATACTTTGCATACACTATATGTCTACTCTGCCCTCTTTGCTTCGGTGAAAAAGTTTTCCAGGGTTCTACTCATGGGACCCTAGAAAGAAGATGAGGAAAATAATTCTTGCTTTTTTCTCCAGCAGGCACAAGTTTGGTTGCATGCTAATCTTTTTACATTCCACCCATGGCTTGCTTTCTTCCCTGGCATTTGGGTGTGTCTAAACAAACTGAACTAGCAGTTAGCTGGCTTGTTTGCAAAGGCATGTTACTGTTGGATGCTCTCCTCAGAGGGGCTGTAAATCATGTTACACAACTTCCTCCCTGGAAATAAGTCAGACCCATGGAGCAGCTGAGACCACTCTTTAGCTTGCTGCCCAGAAGGGGCTTGAGGGTTCTTCTAAAGAGTTGTATACGGGGGAGGGGAGAGGCTGTCTTTGATTCCAGGAGAGGTATGTGACACGTTAGCTACAGGATGAGCTGCAGTTTCTCTGGCCATCCATTGATCCAATTGTTCTGTTCACTCAACTGTCACTAAAGCCAAACTCCAAGGTTGTGCTTCCACCCAACGCCAGATAGCTGAAGTCTAGATTCTTTTCTTCTTTTCCTTTTTGTATGTATATGCTGTGAATGCATATATTTGCATGTGGATAGGCACAGGTGTGTGCACCTGCTTGCACATGTATGCAGGAGCCATTGTAAACTTTAGGTGTTGTCTGTACAGTGGGCCATGTAGAACTATAAATGTATTTGCTACAGTGTTTTAAAACAGTCTGTTTATTTATATCAGATGTGATCTGTTATGTTTTTGCAGGTAGGGACAAATCACCCCTCCCCATCACATCCCCCCCCCCATCGCATCCTCCCACCCCACCCCCCACCCCACCCCCACCCCGTGAAGAGACAGTGTGCTGTGTTAGGTAACCAGTGACTCTTCCTGGCAGATCACTTCAGGTATCTCCTGTCTTTTCTTTCTCTTCCCCAGCACACAGGAGGCAAGCGAGAACCTGCCCGAGTAAGATTTGCTTAGCGTGCGCTGCCGCTCTGTGCTGTGGGTATCCCATTCTTTGTTTCCGTCATGCATTGAATTTTTCACCAAAATGTAGTACTCTTACTTTCAACAATTGGTGAATTCAGATAAGCAAATGAACAGTAACAAAATGAGCCAGATCATGACAGTTTCCATAATGCCACAATCACAATTATTCATTTATATTTACATGCACAGAGCATTCTTATTCCAAATGATCAGTTACATGGCATATGCTTTGAGTTTTAAAGCGAAATCAATGTATTATGAGTGTGTGCTGTGTTTATTCAAACTCTAGGATATAATTTTATGTATAAAGATTTATATCATATGTGTGTATCACTGTGTATATAACAAATATCCCAGAAGACTTTTCTATTTCTGTTCCTATTGTTATTACATATAGCACTCTGGCCATATGTAATATAAACTAAGTAGTGTGTGTGTGTGTGTGTGTGTGTGTGTGTGTGTGTGTATGTATGTATGTATGAATGACTCCATACCTATTGCATTAAGGCAAACATATCAGTGTCTGATGGATGGGCCAGTAGTCTGGGTATGGCCTCATATGGTGCTATGGTTCAGGATGTCTCTCAAGTATCTGATTGCAGTACTGACCGTGTTAAGTTCTTCATCAGAGATCCCAGCTAGGAATGGATTTGCTTCTAAACTTGTGCTTGCTACAGAATCCTCTAGCTAAAGAGCTGCTGATCATGAGGCTGTTGGCTGCAGGTAGCTCTCAGTGCCCTGTCACTTGGCCTTTCAGTGTGCCGTTTTGTTTCAGCAAAGCCTGCAAGAGGAATCTTCTAGAGTTTATATGTTTATGCCACCAAGGAGAAGGCCTACTAGGTAGATGGAAATTACATTCCTCTGTATCATGGGCAGGTCCCCACTCAAGGGGGGACACTATGAGTGCCAGGAAGCAGGAACCACTGAGAGTCCTTCTCAATGCACTGTCCCATGGAACATATTGTAGCTGAAACTCACAAGCATCCTTTCCTATCCCAAAAGATGACGTCCAATTACTTTCCAGAACTTGTTAAGCCTACATTTGCATTACTTACTCCAGCAGTTTAGAGAAACTGATGCGTTTCCCTTTTTGTTGTTTAAAGTCCTTAATCTAATAGGTGAAGTGAGACCACCTGAGTCTATCCCTTTCATGTCGCTGATCCAGTTATTTTCAGTGTCTTTGTTCCCACTTGAGATGTAATCCGGATGTCTGCCTACTGTTTTCTTTCTCGCCATGAGCTTGCAGGCTCTTAAGGGTCAGCCATTTAAGGGTGTCTGTGAGCTGATTGCCAAGATTTACCTGGCATGATGTCTGTCTCTAGGCTTACCACAGTCCAGCCACCTGTACGTGTTTGGGAGGTGTCTTAGAATCTCTGCAGTTTCTTGTTTCTGTTTCTATGTGTGTACATGTAGATGTGTGCATATGCGTGTGTGCATGTGCGTGTGTGTATATGTATGTTTCAGAGTATCCTCCAGCCTTGCCTTTAACCACTGTTCCTGCCTATCATCTATTCTGCCTAGTGTGGCTGCCTCCAGACCATGTCCTTCACTTCTGCCAGGACAGCTACCATGTACCTTAGAGATAACATCCTATTTTTAACTTTCTGGACTCCTCGCATGGGCTTCTGCATGTCTACATTCCCCGGTTGGTGGTGTCCTAAGCCAGAGGTGAGGATGCAGCGCCTATTATCCCAGGACTCAGCAGAATCATAACTTTGAGACCCTATCTCTAGAAGAAAGACAGGATTGGAGAGATAGCTTAGTCAACACTTAGCATGAACAATGAAGTGAGTTTGATCCTAAAAACTCAAATAATAAAAGAAAAGCTGGGTGCAGTAGTGTACACTTGTAGTTGAGTGCTGGGGAGGAGGAGGGCAGATCTCCAGGGCCTCCTGACCGAGAAGCCTGGCCTATATCTATCCAGACATTTCACAGTACCTGGAAGGCTGAGTTGAGTTTCAGGACAGGCAGATCTACAGAGTGAGCTCCTGCCTCAGAAAGTTAAATAAAAATAACAGCAGCAACATGGCATACTTCTATTCCAGAGCTGGAGAAGTGGGATAGGAATATCGCTGGGGCTCAGGCCAGCCAGGTTAGCTAATCGGTGAGCCAAGGCTTCAATGAGAGCACTTGTCTCAAAAACTAAGGTGGAGCCAACGAGTGGGCTCACTTCTGTAATCTCTCCCCTTAGGAGGCAGAAGCAGGTGGCTCTCTGAGATTGAGGTTAGCCTGGTCTATTAACGAGGTCCAAGTGGTCTTCCTTGGGGGTTCTTGTTGCTGTGATGAAACACCATGACCAAAGTAACTTGTGGGGGAAAGGGTTAGTGGACTTCCATGCTAGTCAACACCGAAGGAAGTTAGGACAGGAACCTAGAGCGAGGAGCTGATGCTCACCTGATCCCCACGGCTTACTCTCACCCTGCTTTCTTAAAATACCCGGGACACCAGCCCAGGGGTGTCCCCCACAGTGAGCTGAGCCCTCTCTCCTCTCTGATTAGGAAGATGCCAGACAGACTTGCTTACAACCGGATTTTATAAGCATTTTCTCAATTGAGTCCCCCTCCCCTCAGAAGACTAGAACATACTGTCAAGTTGTTATAAAATCAGCCAGCCCAGAGCCACCCAGCCTACATATGAGAGTGCCTCAAAAAGAAAGCAAAGCAAAACCAAACCAAACCCATAGCAGCAGCAGCTAGAACAAAACATTAAGGTGGACAGTGACAGAGGAGAAAACCCGATATGGCCCCCTGCCCTCCACACAATGTAGGTACACTTGGAGTCTCTCACCATGGACATGCACACACACATGCAAAGTTTAAATTCCCAATGATTGCGTTCTGCGTCGTGTGTAAACTCCAGGTACAGGTTGGAAATGCAATCCCATACCCATGGCGAACAACTGTGCATGTTTTTAAAAAGCAATTTTTTATTATGTGCACATATATTTATTTGTTGGGTGGATATCAGTGTTCATGTGGAGATCAGAGGGCAGCTTTATACTCTCCACCATATAAGGTTCTCAGGGATTGAACTCTGGGGGATTGTCAGGCTTATATAGCCAATGCCTTGACTGGTGTGCCAGTGGGTCAGTGACCAGCCCTGCTTATACATTGTAGATAGTACAGGTGGCCCTCTTACTTTCTATTTATTGTGTGGTTTGTGCTGTTTTCTGAGTAAGGAATACTCGTGACCTGAGTGGGCCACATGTTGGGGTGGAGTGGAGCGCAGATGGGTACAGTTATGCTTGGACACACATGGATGCTCCCCGTGTGCAGAGCTCATGTGCTGCCCCCATGCACACTCATGTGCAGAGCTCATGTGCTGCCCCTATGCACACCATGTGCAGAGCTCATGTGCTGCCCCTATGCACACCATGTGCAGAGCTCATGTGCTGCCCCCATGCACACTCATGTGCAGAGCTCATGTGCTGTCTCCATGCACACTCATGTGCAGACCTTATGTGCTGCCCCCATGCACACTCATGTGCAGAGCTCATGTGCTGCCCCAGTGCACACTCATGTGCAGAGCTCATGTGCTGCCCCCATGCACACTCATGTGCAGAGCTCATGTGCTGTCCCCATGCACACTCATGTGCAGAGCTCATGTGCTGCCCTGGTACACACCATGTGCAGAGCTCATGTGCTGCCCCGGTGCACAAGTTTGTAGGAAAGTGGGAGGTGCCAGAAAGCTTTGCTCTGCCTGCAGTTGTTGCAGTGGTTCAAATATTTGCCATACTTTTAGCACCTAGGGTGTACATTATTCACCTCTCTTCCAGTCAACACTTTGAATAAAGCCAAGCCTCTCTGTTCCTGGCTGTGTTTTATTCTTGTATTTTATTACCTCTGGTGGCTTTCTCAAGTCGTGCTCTTTTTCTACGATAATAATCAGGAGTCTTACTCATTTCTTTATAACAAATCCTGCCCCTAGGGCTGTGTGCATATTTACAAAGTGACAACTGTTCAGGACCATGGCTTAGACATTACTGGGATGAGAGAGTCCTGTGTGCTCATTCGTATCACAGCTCAGGCTGGGCAGGTAGCAATCCCATCTCTGTGTGTACTTGCTGATTAGATAGAGCTTATTGTGACTGTTGAAGACCACCCCATTCTTTTTTTCTAATAGAGTTCTGATTTTTAGTTATTTTTCTTTAACTTCAAATCATCTTGCTGGATCAAGTTACTCAGATGTTCAAGTGCAGCTGTCATATAGTTCCTGAATGTCATCTTCAGACCGCGCATTCCTGGGAAGCTGAAGAAATGGAGGAACAGTATGACTGTGTGCAGAACTGTCCAAGCAACAGTGAGTGGGCTGCAGGAAGACACCAAGGGTTGCTCAGAGGGAGCTGAGTGCACGTTGGCCCTTAGGAATTTGCATTCAAAGCAATTTCAATGCCAATGGTTCTGACTGACCACGTGTCCGGTTCCTGTGCAACATAGCGTGTCCCATGATGCTTTGCTTGTCACACTTCGTCTTCAAAACATGGTTTTCATGCATTTCCGAGTACTTGTTCCAGGCAGTGCTCAGAGCCTAGGTCCTGTAGATCATCTTGGTAGAACTCATGTTCCCAGTGGAGCATAGTGCACAGGTGACTCAGGAAACAGACAGGGGGATCTCAAGTTCACATCCTGCCTGGGCCACTTAGTAAGATGCCACCTCAAAAATAAAAAGAACGGCTCTCTTGTTCGCTTGCCTTCTTGCTCTCCCTCTGCCCTCTCATCCATTTCCCCCTTCTTTGTCCATTCCCCTCCCCCCTCTCTCTCCACATGCTCATGGCCAGCCCCCCCCCTCTCTGCCTTTCACTGTCTTTACTACTCTCTCAACTCCCTTCCCCATGCCTTGAATAACCTGTTCTCTACTGTAAAAAATTTAAAAATAAAATAAAAAGAACGGGTATGGTGCCATCCACCTGAAACCGGCATTCTGGGAAGGCAGAGGCGAGGATCCCCACGGCCTGGAACCAGTGAACTTAAGGCACATTGAGTGAGAAACCTTGTCTCAAACAATAAAGTAGGATGTAACGGAAGAACACTCATGACATCTACAGCTGGCCTCCACTGCACCCCTTCCACGTGTGTATATGAACAAGAGCGTGTTCACACACACTAAGGTAAACAGTGCCTGGCTGAGCTCAGTAGTGGACTACTTGCTTAGCATGCATCAGCTCTGAGTTCAATTTTCTGTACCTTTCTTCAGCCCCTCAGGAAGGAAAACTTTTTTGGGTTCTTTCTTACCCTGATTTTTCCCTACCCTCCACCCCCTATAAACAACGACAACAACAACAAAGTGAACAGTTCTTCTCCAGCCTCTTTTTTACTGACCCTCCTCTTCCATCTACATTCTCACTAGAAAATATCATTTGTGTGTCTTACTTTAACAACATAATGCCCAGGCTGTGTATACAGCTTTCCTGGAAAAGAATGTTGTGGGCTGTGGACGGTGCAATGGTGTCAAGTTCTTCCTGGGCTTGAGCTCAGCAGCAGAGTGGAGGTGCAGCTGAGGCTCCCCTGTGGCCTCCAGTCTGTGACCTGCTGTCTCTGGCATGCAGCTGCCAGAGAAGCCTCTTTTGCTTTCCACTTGTGATTTTATTCCGTCTCTTTGAATGTAAATGCAGACAAT
>CACVCL010034693.1:0-24058 GCA_902729485.2 Mus minutoides
AAAAAAAAAAAGAAGTTGCTTTAAGACTTAAGCAGGGGGGCTGGAGAGATGGCTCAGCGGTTAAGAGCACTGACTGCTCTTCTGAAGGTCCTAAGTTCAATTCCCAGCAAACACATGGTGGCTAACAACCATCCATGAGATCTAATGCCCTCTTCTGGGGTGTCTGAAGACAGCTACAGTGTACTTACATATAATAAATAAATAATTCAAAAAAAAAATACTTAAGGAGGGGCTGGAGAGATGGCTCAGCGGTTAAGAGCACTGGCTGCTCTTTCAGAGGTCCTGAGTTCAATTCCCAGCAAACACATGGTGGCTCACAACCATCTGTAACAGGATCCGATGCCCTCTTCTGGTGTGTCTGAGGACAACTACAGTGTACTCATATATAAAAGTAAATAAATAAACCTTTAAAAAAAGATACATTAAAAAAAAAGACTTACGCAATAGGAAATGCATATATATATATATATATATATATATATATATATATATATATATATATATCTTTCCCAGTTCTTTAGTGCTACTTGTATGCATGTGATTTCAGGGTGGATCCCTGGGCATTGGATTACCAACGGGGGACTCTTAGACTGTATCTCCGGCTCTCAGCATTCCTTAGCTGCTTGCAGTTGTCTGGGGTTGGGGTCCTGGGCGATTTCCCCACTCCATCTGAGCATTGTGTACCAGTGTTCTAGTTACTCAAGTCTTGTTTTGGCAGCCATATTGTTATTACAAGTAAAACTTCCTGCCATTGTTAGGAGACACCATCTCACAGTGCATGTCCTGGTCCTCTGGCTCTTCCGGTCTTTCTGCTCTCGCTTCCACAATGTTCCCTGAGCGCTGGGCGCAGGAGTTGTAATGTAGATGTGGCTAGTGGAACTGGACACCTGTGGTTAGTTGTTCTCTGTGTTTTGACTAGTTGTGGCTTTCTAGAATAGTCTCCAACTGCTGGGAAGAGAAGTCTCTTTGATGAGTGGTAAGAGCTACACTTGTCTGTGGATGTAAGGATCAGTGTTTAGAATGCAGTTAAGAATTATGCTGGTTTAGGAAAATGGCAGTTATAAATTCTCCTGTAAGATCCATGACCTCACTAACCCTGGGAAGCTGGCTATGTATAATACCAGTACATGGCATGATTTGGCTCTTGCTGAGAGGGCCTTGAGTTCAATTAGACAATTGTTGTTTACCAGGAAGAATGAGTATCACTGGCATTGTAGCTCATGCCTTTGATCTCAGCACTTGGGAAGCTAAGGAAGATGGCTTTTGTTAGTTCTAGGCCAGCCTGCTCCACAGAGCAAGACAGCCAAGGCGGCTACACAGAGAAATTTTAAAAAATAAAGTTTTAAGCCAAGCAGTGGTGGCGCACACCTTTAATCCCAGCACTCGGGAGGCAGAGGCAGGCGGATTTCTGAGTTCGAGGCCAGCCTGGTCTACAAAGTGAGTTCCAGGACAGCCAGGGCTATACTGAGAAACCCTGTCTTGAAAAACAAACAAACAAACAAACAAACAAACAAACAAACAGTTTTAAGGGGCTGGAGAGGTGGCTCAGCAGTTAAGAGCACTGACTGCTCTTCCAGAGGTTCTGAGTTCTGTTCCTAGCCACTACATGGTGGCTCACAACCATCTGTAATGAGATCCGATGCCCTCTTCCGGTGTGTCTGAAGACAGCAACAGTGTACTCATACATAAAATAAATATATATATATTTTTAAATGAGTGTCACTATTGCGCCCTTTGAGATTTGTTGCCTTGCTGGTCATTGTTGAGAAGCCGAGGCTCCTCAGCTGGACTAAGTTAACCAAGGTCTTATTTTATCTTATTCCACTAGGGGGCTCCCATTGCAGTATTCAGGAATCTGGTGGGAAGAGTGCTGCTTTCCTTTGGGAGCTCTGAAGAGGAAAACTGTGTTAGTAAGGAAGAGCTGGGTGTCTCCTTGCCTTTTACTTATTTTATTAGAGGCAGGAGAAGGGAGAACTACTATAAAACTACTGTGTAATTAAAGGAAGCTTACAAAGCCAGGTGGTCATCTGGAGATATAAGGACAGGTGATGGCACCCAAGAGACTAAGGAAGAGTGATTAAAGATTTGAGGCTATTTCAGCATGCAGGAGGCAGAATCCGTAGGATCTCTTGTGAGTTTAAGACCATCCGGGGCTACACAGCAAAACTCTGTCTCAAAAACAAACAAAAGAAAAAAGAAAAAGAAAAAAAAGGAAGAAAAGAAAAAGAGAGTTTGGGGTCATCATGGGCTATAGAATAAGACCTTGCCTCAGTAAGAGAGAGAGAGACAAAAGGCTGAGGATGAGGCTCAGCTGCGGAGTGCTAGCGTAGAATCCGGGAGGTCCTGGCTTCTATCCCCAGCACCCAGAAATCAGCCATAGCTGTGCACAAATGTCACTCCAGCACCTGGAGGTAAGGACAGAGA
Organism: Mus minutoides; assembly: GCA_902729485.2. Taxonomy (NCBI): domain Eukaryota; kingdom Metazoa; phylum Chordata; class Mammalia; order Rodentia; family Muridae; genus Mus; species Mus minutoides. The sequence goes on from CACVCL010034693.1 coordinate 2,425, forward strand.
GATCAGAAATTCAAGGTCATCCTCAGCTATGTTGGGAGTTTAAGACCAGCTTGAGCTATGTAAGATACTCTCTCTCTTTTCTTCTGAGATAGGGTCTTCTGTGTAGCCCTGCTGTCCCAAAACTTGCTCTGTAGACCAGACTGGCCTCAAACTCAGAGATCTACCTGCCTCTGCCTCCCCAGTGCTGGGATCAAAGGCATGCACCACCACTCACTGCCTGGCCTAAGTCCCTTTCTCTCTTCTTTTTTTTCCTTCATTAGTTTATTTATTCACTTTACACGCCACTCCCTGCCCTCCCCCACTCTGATCCTCACTTATACAGTCTCTTTCCATCCCCCCTTCTCCTCTGAGAGGGTGGAGGATCCCCTGGGTCTCCCCCCACCCTGACACATCAAGTCTCTGCAGGGTTAGGTGCGTCCTCTTCCACTGAGGCCAGACAAGGCAGTCCAGTTAGGGATCCACAGAGAGGCAACAGCTTTAGAGACAGCCTTGACTCCAGTTGTTGGAAAACCCACATGAAGACTAAACTACACATCTGTTACTTTTGTGTGTAGGGCCTATATCCAGCCAGTGTATACTCTTTGAACAGTGTTCCAGGTTAGTTGACTCTATTGGTCTTCCTGTAAAGTTCCTATCCCCTCCAGAGCCCCCAATCCTTCCCCCAACTCTTCCATACGACTCCCTGAGCTCTGTCCAATGTTTGGTTGTAGGTCTCTAAATCTGTTCCAGGTGCTGGGTGGAGTCTCTCAGAAGACAGTTATGCTAGGCTTCCCGTCTGCAACCAACTTCTGCTAACAGTTTTTCTCTTTTCACATAGTCATCCTCTTGCTCTGACCTCAATTTAAACATTTTTTTTCGCATAAAAACAAAAACAAAAAACAAAAACAAAACCCTCATTTATTGGTTGTGGCACCTTTAATCCCAGCACTTGGGAGGCAGAGGCAAGTGGATCTTTGTGAATTTAAGACCAGCCTGTTCTACATAAATTGTTCCAGGACAGCAAGGGATACATAGAGTGTCCTTGTCTCAAAAATATTTATTTATCATATTGTGGGCATGAATATACAATGACTTGCATTTGGAGGTCAGCCCCTTTATTTAAGTATCCTGATTTTGCTTTGACTGAAACACAAGCCTATGAAAGACTGGTTGGAAGATTATAAAACATTCCAGAGAAAAAGACAAACAAAAGCCACAACCTGTCAGGAGATATTGTATCATTTTAGTTTTGTCTTCCTATTTCGAAACATTGTAATTTATTTGTGTGTTGGAGGATAGAACAATCCTGTCACTTACTCTTTCTTCTTTCTTACTTTCTTTCTTTCTTTCTTTCTTTCTTGTCTTTTGTTTGTTTTTGTTTTGTTGGCTTTGATTTTTCAACACAGGGCTTCTCTTTGTAGCCCTGGCCATCCTGAAACCCACTTTCTAGATCAGAGTCTCTATATAGTTCTGGCTGTCCTGTAGCTCACTAATATAAGTATCTAACTCACAGAGGTCCTCCTGCCTCTGTCTTCACAGTCCTGGGACTAAAAGTGTGCTTCAACACATCTGGCCTACCTGAGTTTTTGAGACAGGGTCTCATGAGGGGACCCCATTAAGCTAAGACAGTGATTCCCAGGGAATCCTCCTTACTTCTGCCTGGCCAGCACTGGGATGTCAGATGTATGAAACCACAACTGACTTTTCACACGGGTGTTGTGCATCCAACTCAGGTCCTCCTATCTCCACATCTTCCGTGCTTCCGCACCAGTGTTGTGGGGTGTCTACTGTAAGCTACAACACCCTTGTTTCCAGAATAAGCTTTGGCTTGTTCTCCGACTAGTTCATAACTAACATAATATCCCATTAATTCTGACATAAGTTCTGCTCAGCTTTCATGCATTGTCCTCTTTCAAGTCCTGGGGCAAATTCTTGTGGCTTGACTCTCTCCCAGAATCCTACTGGATATATGTTCGACCTTTTCCCTATAGGGTTTTCTTTTTTGATTGGCAGGTGATATATCTATACAGTACACAAGAGATTCTTTCTTCACACTAGTTTATGCAGTGTTGAGGAATGAAAAGCAGGCCTTCATGGATGCTGGTCTAACACTCTGACATCTGTGCCACAGACCAACTCCTCTTTCTTTCTTTTTTTTATTTTAAGTTTTTTTTTCTCCTTGTTCCGGTCAACCCTGCTCGCTCTGGTCTGCCCCGCTCGCTCCGGTCGGTATTTTAAGTTTTCTTTATTTATTTTATGTATGTTGCTCTCTTCAGACACACCAGAAGAGGGATCCCATTACAGATGGTCCTAAGCCATCATGTGGTTGCTGGGAATTGAACTCAGGACCTCTGGAAGAGCAGTCAGTGCTCTTAACCACTGAGCCATCTCTCTATCTCCCCCCTGCCCCCGCCCCCAACTCTTCTTTCTTAAGACGGGGATGTATGTAGTCCAGGTTGGCCTTCAACTTAAGGCCTTGCCCTCCCCTCCTCCTTCTCCTCCCTTGAGTGCTGGGGTGGCAGGAGTGCTCTCCAGCACCTGACCACAAACCTGACTTTTAGCACTGAATAATACTGCTTTGGATAAGCCCCACTTCTACAGTCTTAGAAGCAGCTCCTGGACAGCTGAGTGTCCCACCTCAGTAGCTCTCACACATCTTATTCTTATTCCTTCATTTGGGAAAAGGCTAAAAATATCACTATGCCCGACCTTACTAAGAATTGGGTTTAAAAAAAGCTATTGAGCCAGAAAATGACAATTATTTTAAAATCTCTCTGTGTGTGCATGCGTGTGTGTGTGTGTGTGTGTGTGTGTATAAGCCAGAGGTCAACCTTGGATATCCTAATTTAGGAGTTATCTATCTTGGTCTGTGTGTGTGTATGTGTGTGTGTGTGTGTGTATGCAAATATGAGGGAGTAACTGTGGAAGCCAGAAGTGGATGTCAGGTTTCTTCTTCCTCAGTTTCTCTCTATTTTATGTTTTATATTATTGCTACATTGTTATGACATAGTACTTAAATATAAGTGGGCTGTCAATGTCCTTAACCAATGAGCCATCTCTCTAACCTCACCCACCTTATCTCTTTGAGATCTCTCAATGAGCCTAGAGTGCATCAATTTGGCTAAACTGATTGGCTAGCGAACCTCAGGGTCCTCACATCTCTGTCCCCACCAACCACCACACGAAAGGGTTACGAGCATACGCCATCACATTTTACATAGTTGCTGTCGATTAAACTCAGGTGGTTATGCTTGCATCACAAGCACTTTTGCAAACAAGCCAGCTCCTCAGCCCCCAACCAGCACCTTCGTCTATGAGATAAGGCCTCTTACTGCAATCTAGGGCTTGCTTTGCTAGGCTTGTTTGGCTGGCCAGGGAACAATCAGGATCTACACCTGTATCTGCTTACACAGACCTAGAATTACAAATGCATGGTACGATGCCCAGAGTTTTGGGTAGGTGTTGGGAACTGAATTCTGTTTCTCATTCTTGTGTGGCAAATACATAACAAACTCCATTGGGAGTGCCAATGAAGACCATTTCTTTCTTTCTAATTCTCTCCCTCCATCCCATTCCATCCCTTCCTTTCCCTCCACCTCCTCTTGTTTCTCCCTTCTCTCTCTCTAGGTCCCTTTCCTTGTTCTCTTCCCCACCCCCATTCCATTCCTCCTGTCATCCCCCCTTTGTCCAGGCTGGCCTCAAATTCCTATATAGTCTAGGATAATCTTGAATTCCTGATCCTCCTGCCTCCACCTCCTGAGTAACAGGATTGTTAGAGGACACTACCACATCTGTTTTATGCTAGTGATGGAAACCAGGGCTTTGAGCACAGGAGGCAAGCACTTTACCAACTCAGACACAACCCCGATCTCAGATTTTTTTTTTCTTTTGGGATGCAATTTAATTGATAGTCTAAAAGAAAAAAAATTGACGCCCACCTCATCTAACTCGTCAATCCATCCTCTGGGAGCACACATTTCGGAGGAGGTGTGCTCCTCATCGAAGTTTGGGCAGCCATACCAAAGCTAATAAAAGCAGAAATGGGAAATAGTTCCGGCGGCTGTTGATAATGGTGTAGGGGGATATGGGAAGCTCTGACGCCATTAAAAGAACGAGGCAGACCTGTGTTTACTGACATGGAAAAACATATGTATATTGCTCCACGGAAAAGGAATGGGGACTGTACAGGCGGATTCCAATGGAGCAAGCAGACCCATGTAGAGTGGCCACAGTGAACTCTCTGCACTCCAATGTGCTGAGGAGGAGGGGACTCAGGGGAGGAATGTCAGGAGAAATCTTGTTATTGAAGATGAAATATTCCCTGAGCTTGTGACCTCTTCTCCTCCACCAGGGATGCTTTTAGCTTTTCACTGTCATAGATGAGACTGTGGTGATTTTCTTTCTCCCCTCCCCGCTCCTTCTGTTCACCCTCCTCCTCTTTTTCTCTTTTTCAGGTAGGTTCTTAATATGAAGCCTGGGATGACCTTACCTTTGAGATCCTCCTGCCTCAACCTTTGGAATCTTGGGATTACAGCTGTGCACCACACCCACCAACTTCTTTTTATTTGCTTGCTCTCTCTCTCTCTCTCTCTCTCTCTCTCCTTCCTTTGATTCATGTGCAGCAGCAAATATGAGGAGGTCAGAGGTCAACTTACAGGACTTCGTTCTCCTTTCACTATGCCGTGAGGATTCAATTCAGATCTCAGGCTTGTGCAGTGTGTGACCTCTCTTAGAGTCTCATTTGGCCCAGGATGATCTTGGACTTGTGAATCTCCAGCTTCTTCCTCCTGAGATCATAGCACCAGGCCTGGTTTAGTTAATACTTGGGATGGAACCCAAGTCTTCTTGCAGGCCTACTGCTCTACCAACTTAGCCACAGCCCTAAGCCCTCAGTCACTTCTTCCTATCATCTCCAATGTGTTATTGCAATACATGAGTGAGAACATTCTTTCATTTTCCCTATTCCTGTTCTTAGGAAAAACAAACAGTAGACTTGACAACGGAGGCTCATAGCTGACTTGCTTCATTGTAGTGCTTGATACACTTGGCTAAGTTGCTCTGGTAAAAGGCGGAAAAGTTTAACGCCCCTGGCAGTGAGTGGAAAGGTCCTGTTTCATGGCACAGTTGGAAATTATTAGACAGGACTGCTGGGAGGGCTACTGGAAGCACAGAACGTATTCAGGATGTTCAAGGCTCTGGGTTCCAACCCAAGCACATTGCCCCACCTCAATCAAACAGCAATCCAAACCTGGTGACATGTCTGTAACCAGACCACTCAGGGGGTGGGAAGCAGAAGCTGAAGGCCACCTTTAGTGAGTTTGAGGCCAGCCTGGGTTACATGCCTCCCCTACCCCCCAAATAGGACTGGGGGTACGGCTCAGTGGGTAAAGCACTTGCCAACCAAGTACAAGGATCTGAGTTCAGGTCCCTAGAAACTTCATAAAAGTAGAATGGACTCCACAAATTATCCTCTGACCTACACACAGAGAGACTACACACCTGCTCTCACACACTAAAAACATGCAAGATAAAAACTTGCTGGGCATGGTGGCACACTCTTTAATCCCATCATTCATGAGGTGGAAGCAGGTGGATCTCTGAGTTTGAGGCTAGTCTGGTCTATAAAACCAGTTCCAGGACAGCCAGGGTTGTTATACATAGAAACCCTGTCTTGAAAAACCAAATAAATAAGTAACTCTTTCTTTGACTTAAAAAAAGGAGGGTAGGGGGCCTCCATGTGGTTTGCACAACTTTTAATCCTAGTGAAAGATTATCCATTAGACTGACTCCCAGATAAGCAGACCAAGAGAGAGAGGGGCCAGAGCTAGGTAATAAAGATAGCAAGCTCCGAGGATGGTGGCTTCTTCCTCGCCCTGCTGAGCTGAGACAAAAGCCTGGAGGCTTAAAACAAATGCCTTACATGCTTTTGTCTCCTGCCAGCAGGACTCTGCTGCTGGTCTGGGTCAGGTGTCCAAGGTCTGCTCAGGACGGGTCACACAACAGTTCTGAGCCAATCAGCTACTCTGTCTTTCTTCAAACTGACCAACCATAAAGTAGGGAAGAAGACTCAGACTTTAAACCCCCAGCCTGCGGTGTCAACTTCTCTGCTTTGCGGAGGGGCTTTCTCTTGTGTTTGTCCTCAACCCAGATAAATGCCTGTCCTCAACTGCTGACGGCAGACTGGAGATTTCTCCACTGCCACCTGTTGTGTTTGAGGTTTGTCCTGCCTTTTAGTTAGTGAATTGGCAGAGAAAACGAACCCGATAAAGACCCCTTGACTATATTACTAGGACTTTGAAGGCAGAGGTGCATAGAACTCTGCGTATTCAAGGCCAGCCTGGTTTATATAGGCCAGCAAGTTTCAGGACTGCCAGGTCTACAAAACGAGACCCTGTCTCAGAAAGAAGAAAAAGAAAGAAAGGAAAAGAGAAGAGAGGGAGGGAGGGAGGAAGGAAAGAAGGAAGGAAGGAAAAAAAGTTAATGAACGTAGCTTTTTATATATATTATTTTAGTATAATTTGTTTATTTACTTTGTGTTTGTGTGTGTCTATATGTGCATGTAGAGTTCAGAAAGAACTTGCAGAAGTCAGTTCTCTCCTCCTACCATACGGATCCCTGCAATCTACCTCAGAGCAAGCTGGGGTCAGGGTGGGGTGGAGGATTTTTTTTAAGCCCCCTGCAGCCTCCCTTGCTTGCCTCACTTTTTTTGTTTTGTTTTGTTTTGTTTTTCCAGACAGGGTTTCTCTGTTTAGCCCTGGCTGTCCTGGAACTCACTCTGTAGACCAGGCTGGCCTGGAACTCAGAAATCCGCCTGCCTCTGCCTCCCAAGTGCTTGCCTCACTTTTAATATCTTTCTTCAGTATGCAAATTTTTTCCAATCCTCTGTTCTTGTGGCATTTTTCTATGGCCCAAATAAGTGGTGGGTCCTGAGTGGTTGTGTTGGGGTGGGGTGACACTCTCCACAGGTGTGAGCACTCAGAGATGCAGATAGACTGGGAGGATCACATACTGTTTCTGCTTCATGTTTGTTCATGTTTGTAAGTAGTGATTTTGTATGATCAGCTTAATTTACCTGCATGCAACAGGGTGTGGTATTTGAAGACCACGTGTGTGTGTGTGTGTGTGTGTGTGTGTGTGTAGGTGTGTATGCATGTGTGCATGTGTGTGTGAGAGAGTGTGTGTGTAGGTGTGTCTATGTGTATAGGTGTGTCTGTGTGTGTGTCTGTGCATATGTGTAGGTGTGTGTGCATGTGTGTATGTGTGTGTAGTGTGTATGTGTGTGTGCATGTGTGTATGTGTGTGTGTGAATGTGTGTGTATGTGTGTGTGTGTGTAGGTATGTCTGTGTGTGCATGTGTGTCTGTGTGTATGTGTGTGTAGGTATGTCTGTGTGTATGTGTGTGTCTATGCATTTGTGTACATGTATAGGTGTGTTTGTATGTGTGCATGTGTGTAGGTGTGTGTATGTGTGTGTTCATGTATGTAGGTGTGTGTGCATATGTGTAAGTGTGTGTGTGCATGTGTATATGTGTGTGTACATGTGTGCAGGTGTGTGTATGCATATGTGTAGGTGTGTGTATGCATATGTGTAGGTGTGTGTGTGCAAGTGTGTGTGTGTGTGTGTGTGTGTGTGTGTGTGTGTGTGTGTAGTCCAGAGATCTATCTTTGGTATAGTCCTTCAGGAGCCATTCCCCTTGTTGTTACTGTTTTTAAGTTTTTATTTAATTATTTATTTTATGTATATTTTCGTAGATCACATTGTCTGAATGAGCACTATACACACACACACACACACACACACACACATACATTGCCTGGGCAGACCAAAAGAGGGCATTGAATTCCCTGGAACTAGAGATACAGGTAGTTGTGAACTCCCCAAAGAGTGTGCTGGGAACCAATCATGTATTCCCTGTAAGAGCAGGCAGTGAGTGTTTTAACCACTACATTATCTCTCCAGGCCTTTTAAAGATTTTTAAACTACATTTATTTACTTATTTTATGAGAGGGTGGACACACATGGTACATGCCATGTGTCTTAGGGTGCCATTGCTGTCAACAGTCACCATGACCAAGGCAACTCTTAGAAGGAAAACATTTAATGGGGCCGGCTTACAGTTTCAGAGGTTCAGTCCATTATCATCATGGCAGTGTGCAGGCAGACACAGTGCTGGAGCAGGAGCTGAGAGTCCTACATCCTGTTCTGCAGGCAACAAGGAAAAGACTGTGTTACACTGAGCACAGCTTGAGTGACTACACAAAGCCTGCCGACCCAGTGACACACTTCCTACAACAAGGCCACACCTCCTAGCAGTGCCACTCCTTATGGGCCAGGCATTCAAACATATGCGTTTATAGAAGCCATACCTACTATCAAACCAAGTCTGCAGCCTGAGTTCAAGGCCACGTGTACTCCGTAGCACATACTGGATAGAAACACCTTAGGGGAGTATTATGGTTAATATTGTCAACTCTACAGGGTCTAAAATCACCTAAAAGGTAAAAACAAAAACAAAAACTAAAACTAAACTCTGGGCACATCTGAAAGGGAGTTTTTAGACTGAGTTAACCGAAGTGTGAGTATCCAGCCTGAATGTAGATGATGCTATCCCATGGTGCATTTGACTTTGATGCCAGCATTTGGGAGACAGAGGCAGGAGGATCCCTATGAATTCAGGGTCAGCCTGGTCTAAAGAGAGTGTTCTAGGACAGCCAGGGCTATATAAATAGACTCTTTCCACATTATTTTAAATTTTTTATTTTAAGTTTTAAAGTTTTTAAACCTTATTTCATTTATATTATCTTATTTAAATAAGTATTTAAGTTTTTAAGATTTTTTTAAATTGTAGTTGTGTGTCTCTGTGTGGGTATGTGCACTTCTGTGCAGTACCCAAGGAGACTAGAAGAAGGTATCTGGATTCTCTAGAGCTGTAGTTACAGAGGGTTGTGAGCCGCCTGACCTGCACGCTAAAACTAAACTTGTATCTTCTGCACAATGCTGATTTTCTCTCTAGTCCGTTTTTTTTTTAAATTTTTAATTATTTATTTATTTTATGTATGTGAGTTACACTCTAGCTGTCTTCAGACACACCAGAAGAGGGCATTGGATACCTTTAAAGATGGTTGTGAGCCACCATGTGGTTGCTGGGATTTGAACTCAGGACCTCTAGAAGAGCAGCTCTTAACCGCTGAGCCATCTCTCCAGCCCCCTCCATTTTATTTTAAAGTGTAATTTTATCTGTTATTACCGTGCGCATATTTATGTGATATGGGTGTATGATTGTGGCACACACTTGTCATGCTGCACGTGTAGAAGTCAAAGAACAACTTTCAAAAGTTAGTTCTCTCTGCTATGGGATCTGGGAACTGAACAGGCTTGCTCACAAGCATTTCTACCTGCTGTGCCATCTGGCCAGCCCAGTTCTACCTTACTCTTTGAGGCAAGGCTCTTGGCTGAACTTGTTTTTTTTTTTTTTTTTTTGTTGTTGTTGTTGTTTTGTTTTTTTGTTTTTCGAGACAGGGTTTCTCTGTATAGCCCTGGCTGTCCTGGAATTCACTTTGTAGACCAGGCTGGCCTCGAACTCAGAAATCTGCCTGCCTCTGCCTCCCGAGTGCTGGGATTAAAGGCATGCGCCACCACACCCAGCCTTGGCTGAACTTGGAACTTACCATTTTGGCTAGACTTGCTGACCAGTGAGCTCCCTACTTTATAATGTTGCGATTACAGATGCCTGTGACTGAGTCCAGCTTTTATGTGGGTGCTAGGGATTTATGCTGGCTGGTTTTATGTCAACTTAACACAAACTAGAGTCATGAAAGAAGAGGGATTCTCACCTGAGAAAAAGTCTTTATAAGATCAGGCTGTAGGCATACCTGTACAACAAAATTTTAATTGGTTATCCATGGGAAAGGGTTCAGTCACTATTGAGTAGGGCCATCCCTGGGCTGGTGGCCCTGGATTCTATAAAAAAGCAGACTGAGCAAGCCACCAGGAACAAGCCAGTAAGCAGCACCCTTCCATGGCCTCTGCATCAGCTCCTGCCTCTGGGTTCCTGTCCCCTTTGAGTTCCTGCCCTGACTTCCTTTGATAATGAACAGTGATGTGGAAGTCTAAGTCAAACAAACCCTTTCCTCCCTAAGTTGATTTGATCATGGTGTTTCATTACAGCAATCATATCCATAGCTAAGACAGACAGTCCCCTACAATGGACAGGTCCTGTACATGAATTAGTGCAATCAAAACAGTCCCTCACTGACTCAATGGCAGGCCAACCTTAGCTAGACAACTCTTTTATTTGAGACTATACCCAGGTGTCTTAGTTAGGGTTTGACTTGCTGTGATAAAAACATCTTGATCAAAAGCAATGTCATAGGGAGCAACTAGTTTATTTCATCTTACAGTTCTATATCATAGTCCGTCATCAAAGGAAGTCTGGGCAGGAACCTGGAATCAGGAACTAAAACAGGAGGCATGGGGATTGAAGCTTACTGGCTTGGTCCTCGTGGCTTGCTCAGCCTACTTTTTTATACAATTCAGGACCACATGACACTTGTCACACACACACACACACACACACACACACACACACACACACACACTTGTGTGTTGGGCCCTTCTACGTTAATCACTAAATAAGAAAATGTCTGCATAGGCTTGCCTACAGACCAATCTTAGGCAAGCATTTTCTCAATTGTGACTCCCTCCTCTGAGATAACTCTAGTATCATATTGCTGGGGAGGGGGAGGGGCAGACACCCCATCCAGAACAGCAGGTGAGTCTAGATTGTGTCACATTGACAGAGCTATGCACCACAGCTGGAAGACACTCCACAAAAGCCATTCTACTCATTATTCTGCTAAAGGCAGAACTTTGCAGCTGATAGACTCCAAACAAACTGTGTCTCTGAGCTTCCTGGTCATGGAAATCAGAGACAGATCAGGCTCTTTGATCTCTGAAGAAGGATTTGGACTTTCTGGTATTAAAGTTTCCTTCTCTCTAAGAATATCTGGCTGCAACAGAGAGCTGAGAGACAGTTCAGTACTTGGGAGCACTAGCTGCTCTTCCAGAGCACCCCTATGGCTGCCCACAACTGCGGGTAACAACAGTTCTAGGGGATTCTATGCCTTCTCTCATCTCCAGGGATTCCTGCACATATGCAGTGCACATACATACACTGAGCCATGCACACACACACACACACACACACACACACACATGGAAAATAAATATATCTTTAAAATTCCCCAGAGAGCACTGGAGAAATGGCTCAGTGGTTAAGAGCACCAAATGCTCTTTCAGAGGTCCCGAGTTCAATTCCCAGCAACCACATGGTGGCTCACAACCATCTGTAATGGGATCCAATGCCCTCTTCTGGTGTGTCTGAAAAGAGCAATGGTGGTGTACTCATATATTAAATAAATAAATAAATAAATACCTCCCCAGAGGAGATTCAGTTTTGGGTAAAGATGGGAGATGTAAACGATCAAAAGGTGAAGCTGCTGGAGAGAACAGAAGAGCAGAGAAAAATAGTTTCTCCATTTAGAAGACCGGGATCCTAGGGCAGACTTCAGGGTAACTTTGTGCTCTCACTCCCCGGCAGGGTCTCATGTACCCCAGGTTGACCTCAAATTTGCTGTGCACCGGAGGATGACCTTGAACTGCCCATGTTCCGATCTCCATCTCTGAGTGCTAGGGTAACAGGTGTGCATCGCCACATCTGGTGCATGTGGGGCTAGGCAGCTCGAGAGCTACTTCCATAGCCAGCCCTTGACCTTGTTTTTCCGCAATTGCTAAATCACTGCTTGCTTTGGTCTGCCCAGACACCTCCTCCCACCAGAGGAATGGAACCGAAGAAAGCGATGAAGTGGACAGAATGTTTCTTCTCATCAAGGACATACAAATGATCAAGGACATACCAGGGGAGCTCTGTACCCCGAGCTGCTCAGGTCTTGACAGTACACATGAGCATGACACACAGTATATATGCATGTACATGTGGTCGTGTGTGTGAATATGGGCACATAGGTATTAGTGCTCACAAGAGAAACCAAGTGGAACTATTAGGCATGCTGATAAATAAGGATGTGTTCCTAGATAGTATTTCAATGTTTGTATGCCCACCGCATGTATGCTTATTTTTTGTATTTGTGTGTGCATGTGCATGTGCACATGTATGAAGTCATTCCTCAGGTGTCATCCCTCAGGACTCCATCTTGTTTTTAATATTGATATTTCAGTATATTTATTTATTTGTGCATATATGGACAAGTTGCAGTAGTCTCCTGTTGCCTGGGCTGTTCTAAAATTTCCTCTGTATCTTAGAATAACTTTGAACTCCTAATTTTTCTGCCTCTGCTTCTAGAGTTTTGGATGACACATATGCAGCCACCATTTCTGTGGCTAGGGAGAGAATTCAATTCTTTTTTTTTTTTTTTTTTTTTTTTTTTTTTTTTGGTTTTTCGAGACAGGGTTTCTCTTTAGCCCTGGCTGTCCTGGAACTCACTCTGTAGACCAGGCTGGCCTCGAACTCAGAAATCCGCCTGCCTCTGCCTCCCGAGTGCTGGGATTAAAGGCGTGCGCCACCACGCCCAGCCGAGAATTCAATTCTTTGTGCATGCTAGGCAAGACCTCTGCCAGCTGGGCCCATCCCTAACCATAGGAAGTGGCCGCTTCAGATGGCCTTCTTTCCCTTTGTAGGTTCTTTCTGTGTCCATGGATCCGACATGCTGTACTGAACCTGTGCAGACTTTAATCCTTTGTCGCACCGGGCATGGTGGGACACGCCTTTAATCCCAGCACTCGGGAGGCAGAGACAGGCGGATTTCTAAGTTCGAGGCCAGCCTGGTCTACAAAGTGAGTTCCAGGACAGCCAGGGCTACACAGAGAAACCCTGTTTCGAAAAAGAAAGCAACAACAACAAAAAATCCTTTGTTATGATTCTTTCTTAACACAGCTGAGCATTTATTTGCATCCCATTAAGAAGTCACCTAGGGGGCTGGAGAGATGGCTCAGCAGTTAAGAGCACTGACTGCTCTTCCGAAGGTCCTGAGTTCAAACTCCAGCAACCACATGATGGCTCACAACCATCCGTAATGAGATCTGACCCCCTCTACTGGGGTGTCTGAAGACAGCTACAGTGTACTTACATATAATAAATAAATAAATCTTTAAAAAAAAAAAAAAGAAAGAAAGAAATCACCTAGAAGCCAGGCTTTAATTAAATCACCTCTAATTCCAGCACTTTGGAGGCAGAGGCAGACAGATCTCTGTGAGTTCTAGGACAGCCTGGTGTACAGAGTGAGTTCCAGAACAGCCAGAGCTACACTGTCTCAACCAAACCACCAAACCAAAAGATACAGTTTCTAGTCTATGGGAGACAGGCTTGAAATTCTTTCTCTCTCTCTCTCTCCTTGTCTCTCTCTCTCTCTCCCTCCCCTCTCTCTCTCCAGCCTCTCTATGTAGCCCTGATTGTCCTGGAATTCTCTCTGTAGCTCATGCTAGCCTGAAACTCACAGAGATCTGCCTGCCTCAGCATTCTGAGTGCTGGGATCAAAGGTATGTGCTTCTATGCCCAATTCAGCATTCTTGAGGCTAAAGTAGAAGGTGGGGAGCTTGAGGTTAGGTTAGCATAAGCTACAAAATGAGTTCCAAGTCAGCCTGAGCATACAGCATGACCCTGCTTCAAAAACTCAGGCTGAGGATGTGGCTCAGCTGGTAGAATGCTGGACTAGCATGCAAAAAGCCAGTAGCACATAAGTCAGGTGTGTGATAGCCCACACCTGCTCTCCCTCCACTCAAAAGCCAGAGGCAGGCTTTGAGAATTGTTCAAGGTTAGCTTTGAGACCCATCTCAGAACACTCAAGCCAGGCTGGATGAGCAGATAAGTTCAACAGAGCACTCGCTTAGCAGCTTAGCATGCAGAAGCTCTACATTTTCTTTCCTGCACCCTATAAACTCAGTGTGGTGGTACGCACCTGTAATCCAACCACTTAGGAAGTAGAGGTAGGGAGATCAGGAATTCAAGATCAGTTTTTACTCCATTGTGAATATATACTTCTGGTGGTGATAGTTGTTCAGGCCTTTTGTCCCAGCACTCTAGAGGCAGAGGCAATCAGATCTCTGAGTCTGAGGCCAGCTTGATCTACAGAATGAGTTCCAGGACAGCCAAAGGTTACACAGAGAAACCCAGTTTCAATAAAACAAAACAAAACTAAAGACAAAGGAGAAAAAAAAAAGTGGTCAGCCACTCTGGAAGTGGTGTGAGATCTTGCCTTAAAACAAACAAAACCCCCCAACAACTAAAGTCTGCTATGGGCTGGACTGGGGTGTGGTGGTGTGCTTGTCTCTACCATGCATGAGACCCTGGGTTCAGTCCCCAGCACTGCAAAAATTATAGTAGTATTTACAAACCAAGCCTTGCCTGTAATCTCAACACTTTAGGAGGCAGAAGCAGAAGGATCAGGAGTCGCAAGACAACAAAAAGAACACAGTATTAATGATAAATTCTGGTGGTGCACACAGGTCCCCTGCAGGCACAATATCATTATTTTTGGTATGTCTGTGTATATATTTGTGTGTGCAAGTGAACATGTGTGTGTACACCCGCATGTATATTAATATATTTTAATTTGCCAGGTATGTTTTCACATGCCTTTAATCCCAGGACTTGGGAGGCAGACACAGGTGGATCTCTTTGCGTCTGATACCAACCTGGTCTACAAAGCCAGTTCCTGGACAGCCAAAGCTACACAAAGAAACCCTGTCTTGAACTGCCCCCCCCCCCCCACACACACACAAAAAAGACAAGAAAAAGCATTTGATGGTCCTGGTGACACATCACAACACTCCAGCAGCAGAGGCAGGGGGATCTCTATGTCACCTCGTCTATACAGTGAGTTCTAGGCCAGTAAAAGCTACATTGTAAGACCCTGTCTCAAAAAAAAAAATTAAAAACTAATAAACAAATAATAAAGGCTGGGTAAGCATGCCTTTAATTCCAGCACTCAGGAGACAGATGATTATGGAACTCTGTGAGTTTGAGGGCACTCTGATCTGCATAGTGAGTACCAGGGCAGCCATGGCAATATAAAAAAAAAAGAAAAAAGGAAAAGAAAAAAGAAAGAAAGAAAAAAAAAGAAAGAAAGAAACAAAACAGGATCGGGTTTCCTGTATGTTAGACACTTCCGGTTACCTTGATATCCCTTGGGGACCTGAAACTGAACCCACTCCAAACGACTCTAGCCACCCTCAGGCAAACCCTCATCACGTGTCCTCGTCTCTGCACCCGAGAGCAGAGGCTTCTTAATTGTGAAAGGCTGAGAGATCGGAACGTTTTCAAGGCTCCTCCCTCCCACCTTCCCACTCCTGTCCTCCCGTGTGCATTCACTGGCAAGTTCTGTCAATTCTATCTCCAAAACATGTTCTAAGTACCTGCATTCTTCTGGGCCGTAAAATCCAAAACATGTTCTAAGTACCTGCATTCTTCTGGGCCGTAAAATCACGCACTAAGGTTGGCCTCCTTCATGAACTTATGCGGTCCACTGGGTACCAGTAGGAATGTCATAGACGTGGTGGGTCCCTCAGGGCCAGTTTGAAGCTCACAGTCACATACCAAGGCTTTTGGACCAGATGCTCAGACTTGGCTCTGTTACTTGCATAAATGCTTGGCTCCTCCCCACTCACCTCCTTCCCTATCTCCTTTCATTACACTAAAGGATTAAATCTAGGGCCTGGTTCCTGCTGGATCAGCTTTCTGTTGCTAAACCCCACCCCAACTATCTCACTGGTGGATGGAGCCCCACCTAGCCCCTCACTGACAGTTTCTAGAGCCCCAGCCCCTCACTGATAGACAGTTTCTAGAGCCCCAGCCCCTCACTGCAGGCTTCTAGGCTCTATCAACAAAGGTCTTACCTTGCGCTCTCGAGTACTTTATTTTTTTATTTTTACTCGTGATTGGAGTGTTTGCATTCACGAGTGCAATACATTCACGAGTGTGTATGCTGTCCCACAGGTGTGGAGGTCAGAGGAGGTGAGAAGACAACTTTTGGGACTTGCCCCTAATCCTGGTGACTTCTGTTTGATCCCCAGAACCCACATGCTGGAAGGAGATGATTTCTCCAACTTGTCCTCTGACACACACACACTAAAAAAATAAAGACGTAAATAAACTTTACAAATCAAGGACACATTATATGAATCCTAATTTTTTTTTTTTTTTTTTTTTAAAGATTTATTTTATTTATTATATGTAAGTACACTGTAGCTGTCCTCAGGCATTCCAGAAGAGGGTGCCAGATCTCATTAAGGATGGTTGTGAGCCACCATGTGGTTGCTGGGATTTGAACTTATCACCTTCGGAAGAGCAGTCGGGTGCTCTTACCCGCTGAGCCATCTCACCAGCCCCATGAATCCTAATTTTAACTCACCATTATTAAGTCGAGTTCACTCATTGCTTTGGTCAGTTTACCCAAAATGGCCCTTTTCTACTTCAAGGCCCACCTTGGATCCCAAGTGACACGTACCTGGGTTTTATTGGGATTTTGTGTTTTTGGGTGAAACCCAAGGCCACATGGTAGGCCAGTTCTCTGAGCCACACTCACAGGCCCACAGGCGCCATAGTTATCAAGTTTCCTCAGATTGTTTTTAACTGGGGCAGTTTTTCAGACACTCCTGGAGTCTGATTCTCTTGGTAGATTGGGAGAAGACTGGGCTGTAGTGCAGAACTCCTCTGTCTTTCTGTCTCCGTTTCTTTCTCTTTCTTTCTTTTCCTCCTCCTCCTCTTGGTTCTCATGACTCAAAAGCTAGCCTCAAGTTTACTGTGTAGCAGAGGATGACCTTGAACTCCAGATCTCTCTCTCTCTCTCTCTCTCTCTGTGTGTGTGTGTGTGTGTGTGTGTCCTCTCTCGTCTCTCTCTACCTCTCTCTCTTGAGACAGACTAACACTATATAATCCTGGCCAATTTCCAACTCACAGCAATGCTCCTGCCTCAATCATCCCAGTGTTGAGATTACAGGTTTATACCACCACGCCTAGATTTTGTTTTCGTTTTACTTTTTACAGACAGGTCTCGCTCATTATGCTGCCCAAGCTTGTCTGGAACTCCTACCTCAAGTGATTCGCTTTCTCAGCTTCCTCACCATGCCTGACAGACAGATGCCACTAGCTTGTGTCTCATGGGTTAGAGAAAGACTGGGCAGGGTCCTGGAGACAGTGGGAGATTTATCAAACATAGGAAGTGCCGGGAGCTCATTTTTTGGCCAAGGTGAGATGGTTTGAAATAGAGTTTCTCTGTGAAGCCATGCTAGCCACGCTAGCCTCGAACACAGAGAGAGCCACCTGAGCTTGTCAGTCTGGCCTAGGAGCTCCTTTTAAACTCCTCATCCCACGCGGCAGTGCATCCTCCACCCCATTCCTGCCCCAGGGGCTATGTCCTTATAGGTCCCTCTGGAATGTTCTTTGTAAAGATGTCTCCTACCGTCATTTTAGCACATACTCTACACCCATTCACTCCTCCAGGAAACCTCCTCTTCCTGACAGTGTCCCAGCAGAGGTAACCTGTACCAGGCTGGATGTATTTATTCTTACAGAGGACCTGAGCTGGAGTCCTGTGGGCACTTGCCTGTATGTGCATACACATGGTTAAAAATAAAGATAGCTGGGGCTGGAGAGATGGCTCAGTGGTTAAGAGCACTGTCTGTTCTTCCAAAGGACCCAGGTTCAATTTCCAGCACCCACATGGCAGCTCATAATTGTCTGTCAGCCTCACACCACTGCACATTAAATAATTAAAAAAAAAAAGAAAACCAAAAGATCATTTAAAGCTGCTCTTTCTTTTCTTTTCTTTTCTTTCTTGTGTATGAGTATATTTGCCATAACGTGTGTGTAGAAATTGGAAGATAACTTTACTATGTGGGCTCTGACTGAAATTCCCAGACTTGATGACAAGCCCCTTTAGGCACTGAGCCACCATAGCAGCTCGGTTTATAGTTTAGTTTTACTTTGCTTTTGAGATAGGGTCTCCCTATGCAGCTCTGGCTGGCCTGGAACTCTCTGTGCTGACCAGGCTAACCAGGAGGATCTCATAGAAATCCATCTGCTTCCTGCACCTAAGCGCTGGGATTAAAGGTGTGCACAGCCAACCGGTCCATGAGTTTGTTTCTTTGGTAGGGTTTCATGGAGTCCAGGCTGTCCACAAGTTTGTTATGTAGCCGAAGATGGTTTTGAACCTGTAATCCTTTAGTCTCTAACTCCCAAGAGCTGGGGTGACAGGTGTGTCCCACCATGTCTAGTTTGTGTGGTACTGGGGATAAAACCCAGTGCTTCCTGCATACTAGGCAAGCCCTCCACCCACTGAGCTACATCCCCAGCCCAGACACCCTCCCTCCATCTCAAGGGGGAAAAATCATTCCATTAGTCTGTTTCAAGAATTAAATTATTATGTCAAGATTTTGGGGGAGGATTAAATAAGAAAAAAAATGCACTCTCACAGGTAAAAAATCTTGCAGATGAATTTTGTGGTAATTCACTGGCTCCCCTGAAACCTAACCCTGAACACCCCTGACCTATAAACCTTCTAAGTCATCCCCACCTAGAAGTTTAATAGTTAGGGCCTTTCTGTCTCAAGAGGCAATAAAGATCCAGGTGAGGGAGGAGGAAGAATTTGCTGGGAGCTGGAGGGAGGCTGTAGGTTGGGGGCTGCCTGCACACACACACAGAAGAACCAGTGTGTCTGAGGCTGCCCTGGCTGCAGGAACAGGCCCCCAGGGGCAGGTGGGACCTCCATTCCAGCCTGCCTGGCCAGTGTGTGGGTGGGGCAGTCTAGCCCAGCCAGGTTTACAGGTCTGCCAGGTGTGGGGGCTGGGCTCGGAGAGGGCTCTGAGGGCCCTGAGGCTAGCTAGGGCCCTAAGCCTGATTTCTACCTGGATCCTTTCAGATGCTCAGTGTCCTTCCAGTCCCAGTATGGGTGAAAGCCTGCAGCTGTCTCCTAGGAAAACAAGTGCCTACGCGTCTGCCTTGTGTCTCTTGAGTGTTTGCAGCAAGCTGCAGGTGTAGTGGCTCATCTGGGATTGTCCTTGGGGTCTACAGAGGTCATGAGAACATTCTCAGGAAAAGCAAACAAGTGGGTAAGGTAAGCCAGGCAGGACAGGGTGGTCCTGCCAGGGAGTCTCTTCTGGTATTCCCAACACTACAAACACAGCAGCTAAGGAAACTGAGGCTCAGTACAGGAGTCATGTGGGATGCGTGCTTTAAAAGACTGGGCCAGGAGCCAAGGCAAGAGACACACTGATGGAAAGGTGCACGTGAGCACCGACAGACTACACACACTGGCCTCTTTGTGTACCCACACCCACTCCTGCATAGGCACATCCGAACAGGAGGACACATGCCCCAGCTCCCCTCTCTTGGGCACACCCTTTCCCCTTGCCCAGGCACATGTTCAGCTCTGGATCGTGAGACCCGTGCCTAAGTACATGTGTGTGTGATGTGGGGGCAGGACATTGACTTTTTAATAGAGTTGGCCTTGGCACCGTCATCTGGGGATTGGGAGCTTGAAGACTTACATTTATTGTTGTTGCTGTTGTTGTTGTTATTACTTCCAGATCCAGGGGGTTCCATTGCCTTTCCCAGCCTCCATTGGCACCAGGCATGAATATGTTGCATACACTTACATGCAGGTAAAACACTTGTACACATATAAATAAAAACGGCAAAATATTTGCATTAAACATGTGTGATATTCTCACATACCTTTTATATTGTAGGTATGGGTGTGCATGAATGTGTAGTGAATGCACATGGGTGTATGGGCGTTCGGGTCTTGAGAAGCTGCAAGATGTTGGATGTCTTCCCCTACTCCTCTTTATTTCTTTAAAATGGGGTCCTTCACTAAAAGGGAAGTTTACCATTTCAGCTAGGCTGGTCAGCCAAGGAGCTCCCAGGATCTACTTTCTCTGACCCTTGAAGCACACAGAGTCACACCTGTTAGGACTTTGTACTCAGATCTTCCTGCATGAACAGCAAATGCTTTTATCCTGCTGAGCTCTCTCTCCAGCCCCTATAGGCAGAGAGAGAGGGAGGGAGGGAGAGAGAGGGACACAGAGAGAGAGAGACAGAGACAGAGAAACAGACACAACAACAGAGAGGTGTTCTAGCATAAAGTCCAGGTTGGCTCACAGCAATTCACTTATTTCCTGTTTCTGAGTGTGAGGATGTCAGGCTTATATGTACTTTTTGAATGAAGTAGAGTTGGGATTTAATAAGGATTTTTAAACATAGGCTTAAGCAGGAGAGTTAAGAGGAAGAGAGGAGAAAATAAGACACATAGGACACACCTAAAAGCATGGGTGTGGCTTTCTTCAAGAGCTGCAGAAAGTAAGACATAACCTAAACACCAAATGTGGGTATGGGCTCTTTGTTCAGATGGGGTTTCATGTAGCTCAGGCGTCATTACACTTCTAACCCTTCTATCCCTGCCACCTAAGTACTGGGATTAGAAGTGTGTACCACCATGAATGATTTACTTTGGTGTTGAGGATCTAACCGTGCACATTGTACACCATAGCAGAGCATTCAGAAAATAGAACTATAGCCCCAGCCTTCCTGTATACTTTCAATCATTTAATCATCTCTACATGGTGTGATTCACACCCATAGTATATATGCTATTCATAGTGTGTGTGTGTGTGTGTGTGTGTGTGTGTATGTGGTAGTGGTGGTGGTGGCCAGGAACTTGATATGTAGATCAGGTTGGCTGGGAACCCATAAAGATATGCCTGCCTCTTTTTTTTCTTTTTTCTTTTGAGTACTGGGATTGAAGGCTTAACTCCACTTTATTCAGTTCTGTCATTATACTGGATTGCTTGGAGGATATATTCTTGTAAGTTTATATTTATTGTTTAGTTAAGACTCAAATGTGGGAGCTAATGAGATGGCTCAAAACTTAGGGCTCACTGATCTAGCACAGGACTGGAATTCAGTTCCCAGCATTCACAGCAGGAGGATCACAACTAAGGGAAATCCCAGCTCCAGAGGATGTAATGCCCCACTGGCGTTAAAGTGCACATACACACACATTCAAATTCATCCAAGTCTGCGATTTTCTTTTGTTATGTTTTTTTTTTTTTTTTTTTTTTTTTGACAGAAGCCTCTTTATGCAGCCTAGGCTGGCTTTAAACCCATGATCCTTCTGCCTCTGCCTCCCCTGTATTGGGATAACTAGTGCGGACCACCACACTTTGATCCAGTGTTTATATTACCTGCACATCGGGATTATACCAGTTATAAGCATTCAATAATCACATGGGCGCTAATCCCAACACTGCTAGCCAAGACATTTCCATAACACAGCTAATATTTATCCATTCCATGACCTTCAGTGCCTTTAACTCTACAACACACTTTTGTTGTTGTCCTGGCAAATAAGGTCTTTATGGTCTCCTGTATGACTGACCTACATTCTTAACCCCCAAAACACATATTCTAACACCATTGTACAGATAAGGAAACCACAGCTCAGACAGCTAAAAGGTAACTTATCCAAAATCACACAGCCAGAAAATGGAGGAGCCCAAATGAAAGCAGTTTCCCTCACATACCTCTCTCCTATTTGCAAGGCCTAAGGAATGGCAGTTGGTATTCCACACATTTACATAGAAG